>CM019149.1:272781984-273001051 GCA_009733165.1 Naja naja | reverse complement strand
TGCAGAACGAAGGTAATGGAGTGGCCTGATTTGGAGAAGCTTTTAAGAGCCCATTACGCCTTCACACAAGTATCGTCCTCATTAAGAGACAACGAATTTTACCGTCGGATCAAGGGAAAGCGAGAATGTTAATGACTTCGCGGGCAAGTTTAAGGGACATTGGGGGTGCTTGTGACTTTACCAACTTAGAAGAGGCCATGCGGATCGGTTTGTTTTAGGCCTCAAAGATAAGGTCTTACAAAGCAAACTGTTAATGAAACCTAAGATCACGCTTAAAGAGGCCATTGAAGAAGCTGTTTCAGCGAAGCCACCAAGTCCTCAGCAGCGCCATGAAAAGATTAACAAGGCCTCAAAGGCTCCAAGCCATTCTGATGGGAAAAATCCACAACAGCCCATTGCGAAACAAATAGACTCTGATTCAGATTGCAGAGGTGGAGGAGGGGATTTTAGACTCAGAATGGAGAAGAAAAAGAAAGACCCTGGGAGAAATAGGCAAGGATTTTATTGCAGAGGCTGGGGGGGCACCCCCGCACTGAATGCAAGTTCTTTGACACCATCTGCCTACGTTGTGAGAAAAGGGTCACCTAGCCAGAGTCTGCAAATCATCCAGAACTCCACCTAGTAGGAAGGAATTTCCTGAAAAGACTTTAAGCCCAACAACTTCATTGAAAAGATGGGGCTAATTCAGAAGCAAATGGGAAGAATGAAACTCACCAAACAATCACTATTGGTCATTCTTCACCCTTGAGAAGCAGAAAAGTACACATGAAGGTGTTCATTGAAGGAAGGCCTCCAAATGGAAGTGGACTCAGGCTCTATTTATCTATGGTGTCATGGGACACTATTCACAGACTCTTCCCAACATTCAGAAGAAACATTTCCAGAAGCAAGCACTGACTCTTAAAGACTACCAAGGGAACAAGATTCCAGTAGTTGGAGCAAGAGATTTCAACGTGCAGTTTAAAGGCCACACCAAACGTTTGCCTCTGACCATCGTGGACAAGGATCGCCAAGCTTGCTGGGACTTGAGTGGTTCAAGCCACTAGGCATCGAGGTGACTGGCATCAATCACGTGAGCAACTCTGAATGGGAGGAGTCCTTGAAGTCTGAGTTTCCAGAGGTCTTCAGCGAAGGACTGGGCAAGTATATGGGGACCCCTATCACTTTCAACCTAGATCCCAAGGTGCCCCATTCGGGTTCCATTTGCTTTAAAAAAAAATTGATGCACAATTAGATAAATTAATTGCTCAGGGGTTTTGAGCCACTGACACTCCAGATGGAAACACCCATAGTCACACCAGTCAAGGCTGATGGGTCAGTAAGAATCTGTGGTGACTATAAGGGGACACTTAACCATGCGCTGCAGCAGAGCATACCCAGTACCAGTTGTGCATCATCTGCTATATTCCCTTGGCAGGGTACAGTCTTTGCCAAACTGGACTTGGCCCAGGCATATCAACAACTAACAGTTGATGATGCCACTGCAGAGGCCCAAACAATTGTGACTCACAAGGTGCCTTCAAATGTAAAAGTTACAATTTGGAGTGGCGTGGCACCTGGCATTTTTCAAAGTCTTATGGAAAGAATGCTGCAAGGACTGCCAGGGGTAGTGCCTTATTTTGATGATGTGTTAATCTCTGCTGAAAATGACACTCAGCTTCAAGAAAGACTCAGAGAAGTCCTTACCAGATTCAGAAAGCGGGGTTAAAAGTCAAAGGAAGACAAATGCACACTTAAAACAGACAGGGTTGAGTTCTGGGCTACATGATTGACAAGCATGGCATCCACCCTACTGATGCCAAGGTTAAAGCAATCAAAGAAGCCCTAAACCTAAATGCAAAACAGATTTGCAAGCCTTCCTTGGACTCATTAACTTTTATCACATGTTTCTACCTCACAAGGCATCCATTGCTGAACCTTTGCATCGTCTGCTTGATAAAAAGGCTGCTTTGGATCTGGGGAGGAAGGAACAATCAGCATTTAACAGTATTAAGAGACTAATCACATCTGATGCTGTATTGATACAATTCTCTGAGAATTTGCCTGTTGTACTGACTTGTGATGCATCCCCTTTTGGAGTGGGGGGGTTTGAGTCACAGGCTTCCCAGTGGAAGGGAAGCCCCTATTGCATTTTACTCTCGCACTTTGTCCAAAGCAGAGAGGAATTATAGCCAACTGGACAAGGAGGCATTAGCAGTTGTTGCAGCTGTCAAGAAATTTCATGAATATCTGTATGGCAGGTCATTCACCATTGTTACAGATCACAAACCTTTATTAGGCATTGTGGCAGGAGACAAACCTACACCTACTATCCTGTCACCAAGAATGCTGAGGTGGACTGAATTTCTTGCAGCCTATTCATACAAACTGATTCACAGGCCTGGCAAGGACATTGGACATGCTGATGCACTGAGTCGTTGCCCACTGCCTTGCCACAAGGAGGACTTTGAACCTGAAACACACACCTTTTTCCTAGAGACTGTTGCTAAGCTTCCAGTCCATGCTGCTGAGATTGCCAGAGAGACTGCCAAAGACACTGTGTTGGCTCCTGTTATAGGCTGGATTAAGAAAGGTTGGCCTCTTCAAGATCTACCTCACCTTGCCCAACCTTTTAAGTCCAGGCAAACTGAATTATCTGTATTAAGAGGATGTATTTTGTGGGGTAACAGGGTGGTTATTCCTGCAAAACTGCAAAGAGAGGTTTGGGAAATGTTACATGAGGGTCATCCTGGGATTGTAAGGATGAAGGATTGGCCAGGAGTTATGTATGGTGGCCAGGTATTGACAAAATGGTTGAAAACTGGGTTGCATCTTGTCCCAATTGCCAGGTAGTCAGGCCTGCTCCACCTCACGCCCCCACACAGGAATGGGAATGTCCTAGGGGCCCATGGTCTAGGATCCACATTGATTTGCAGGCCCTACTAGAGGGCACACTTTTCTAGTTATAGTAGATGCATATTCCAAATGGCTAGAGGTAATTCCCATGACATCCACTACAACTGAGGCTGTCATCAAGCAGCTCAGAAAATTGTTTGTAACCCATGGGTTACCAGATGTCCTTGTCTCTGACAATGGCCCTCAATTCACATCTAACATTTTTGAATCCTTTCTAGCACAACAGGGTATCAGACATGCCCTCACTGCCCCTGGGCACCCTTCGACTAATGGCTGGGCTGAATGTATGGTACGCTTTACCAAAGAAAAGCTTCAGCAGCTGGGTCCTGGGGATATCACTGAAAAGCTTGAAAAGCTTCTTAGTGTTCAGCACATCACTCCTAGCCCATCAAATAACTTGTCCCCAGCAGAGTTGTTGATGGGTAGGAAACTTAGGTCTTCCCTTGACCGCCTTCATCCCACTTATGCACCCAACGCACCACTGGATTCCACTTCCAAAGTTCGTTCTTTCAGTGTGGGTGATTCTGTATATGCTAGGAACCTTATAGGTGAATCTTTGTGGATTCCTGCTGAAATAACTCACATCGCTAGCCCTCGTTCTTGCAGGGTACAAACAGAGGATAGACTCCTCTGGAGCAGGCACGTTGACCAACTTAGATCCGGGTTCCCTCAGGAACATCGCACCTGTCTCTCTCTGGGTCCCTCACCTGATGTCACTTCTAGGGGGGAAGGGGAGGAACTGGAGGAAAATCAGCAAGCAAGAATCAACCCCATGTGTGGCGAGCTATTACGACAGGAACCATCCCGAACCCTGTCACAATACCAAGATCCATCCTTAGAAGTGGAAGATTGCACATCACTGCCTGACTTGGGTGCTGACGTTGGAGTGGAGATGGGTTGGGAGGAGAGACCAGATTCTAACAATCTAACAGGGTCTCCTTTCACAGGAAGTCCCAACAGGGAGGTGTCAGCAGACACATTTCCCCTCTCACTGGGTGAGAACGTTAAAACTTCTGAACCACGAAGGTGTCAACGTACACGTAAGAGCCCCACCTATTTAAAGGAATACATTAGATAGGTTGGGGTTTGGTATGGACTGAACCTAGTGGGGAGGGGTGTTATGTATGTAGGTTTGAATGTTATTAGTTTATTTGAACTGTTCCTGTAAAATGTCAAATGGTATTGGTTTAAATAGTGCGGGAAGAAACCCTGCACTCCCATTGGCTGGCAACTACGGCTGCAGGCTATAAGAGGCAGCCGTAGCCAAGCCAACTCGGGTCCATTCGAGCTGTAGTCACTGAATAAACTCTTTGCTGGAACTCTTCGCGTCTGACTCTTCATGCAGACTTAACAGTTTGGGTATGAGATAAATGTTTTGGTTTAAAATACGGCTTTATAGAATAGTATGAATCAGTATAGAGATACCATAGAAAATATTTTTCTCATAGAACCATTGTTATAATATTCCACGATAAGTTTAGCAACTGAACAGGCACAAATAGTGTTCCCCATCATTTCAATGGGTAAATAATTTAGTATATACAAAGGGTTACATGGATATAGGTTTTCATTATCATAGTAGCAATATAGTGCAGGAAATATTTTGCATGTATGCATGTGTGTACCTGAAGCATGATAGAAACTGGAAACCACCCTCTTTTTGCTAATTGATAGACATCTAACTTTCATCTCCAGGCATGTTTCCTCCATTAACTGAAAAAGCCAGTGGTTTAGCAAGATTTATTTGCTTGCCTTAGGCCGTAAACAATAAAGATAAATACAGGGCATTTGAAATGAATTGTGCTCAGCAGCTTTGTAAATTAAATCCTGGTTATTCAAACAGCTGTTTTAAAATGTCTGTTCTTTAATTCTGTTGTTTATATTACAATGTGCTGTTTTGTTTCTTCAAGTCTATAGCCGCCCATCTCAAACCAGAGGCTCTAGTCTAGGTGATGAAAAATCATAAAACAATTAGAAAGAATTACAGGGTAGTACAAAATTAAATACATATGGCAGCTGAGAAAAAAATATTAAGGTGAATGTTTATATATTCATATGTTTATATATTTATATAATATTTATTTTATTTATTTATTTATTAATTCGACTTGTATGCCGCCCCCTCTCCAAAAGGACTCAGGGCGGCTCACAACTAAAAACACAGCAATAAATAAATTACCTAAAAACATATTAAACAAAATACAAGCCAAATTGAATTTAAAACCCCAAAGTTAAAACAATCAAATCCCCCAGGGGGTCAGCACATCCCGGACTGAGCAAATAACCAGGTCTTTAAGTTGTGGCGGAAGGTGCGGAGATCAGGGGCCAGCCGGAGCTCCAGCGGAAGATGGTTCCATAAAGTGGGAGCCGCCACAGAATAGGCCCTCCCCCGGGTGGCCGCCAAGTGACATTGAGTCGCAGACAGCACCCTGAGGAGACCCCGTCTGTGCGCTCATACAGGGCGGTTGGTATTCGATGCTGGGAGGAGTCGTTTTCGTAAATACCCCGGACCCATGCCATGTAGGACTTTGAATATTAACACCAGAACCTTGAATCTCATATATAATCTCATAGATATATTTATATATCTCATATATAAATATAATATTATATTTATATAATATTATTTATAATGAATATGAATAGTATGAAGTTATATTACACAATGTTTATTATTTTGTGATACATTACACAAAAAAATAACAAAGTTAAGTTTATGCTACCTCTCCCATGAAAGCCAAATCTGGCTCTTGGTTCTGCCTCAGTTTACCTTCCCAATAAGCAACTGAGTCGGAAGATCATTTAAAAGCAATTTATTAGGGTACTCTGATAAAGTAGGATCTCTCTATGAAAAGGGAGAACCTCAAGGCCCATGTTACATTCCTTTTTATAGTTAACACAACAAAGGAAATGCAAGAGGAAAGTTGATTGGACAGAATAAAAGTAACCTCCCTTTCGCACAGGAAATCAGTTACATAAGGGAGCTACTAATACCACTCTATAAAGCTTTAGTAAGACCACACCTAGAATACTGCATCCAGTTTTGTTTACCACATTATAAAGAAGATGTTGAGACCCTAGAAAAAGGACAGAGAAGAGCAACCAGGATGATTAGGGGACTGGAGACTAAAACATACGAAGAACGGTTACAGGAACTGGGCATGGCTAGTCTAGTAAAGAGAAGGACCAGGGGAGACATGATAGCGGTCTCCCAATATTTGAGGGGCTGCCACAGAGAGGAAAGGGTCAAGCTATTTTCTAAAGTGCCTGTAGGCCAGACAAGGAATAATGTATGGAAACTGAACAAGGAGAGATTTAACCTGGAAATAAGGAGAAACTTTCTGACAGTGAGAACAATCAACCAATGGAACAGCTTGCCCTCGGAAGTTGTGGGACCACCATCACTTGTCACTTTCAAGAAGAGATTGGACTGCCATTTGTCAGAAATGGTGTAAGGTCTCCCGCTTGGGCGGGGGGTTGGACTAGATGACCTACAAGGTCCCTTCCAACTCTGATTATCACTTATCTGTTACATGTAGTCAAATATGTTACATATTTGTATCCCATAATATCACACATGTTCATTAAAATGAGGTCTGACATCAGAAGGGGCGTAATTGTAAGGAGGAAAGGTTGTTTAGAGTTCATGAAAGAGATAAGCCAGACTCCAAATTGTACTAACAAACTTTTCTTGTCTGGAGGTAGTCTCCAGCTTGTTTTTCTGTTAAAAGCTAATAAATCTGAACATCATTTTAAAAGAGAGAAAATAAATCAAATTAAAATACAAGGTAACTATGTTAGTTAAAATAACAAAACCCATGTTATTTGCCCTTCACCCATGATACTCACAGAGAAGTATAAAATATTTCTTGTTTAATTCGGAAGAGCTTAGATAGGAAAGCAAGAATGAAATTGTAAATATTTTAAAATATCTTAACCTCTTACTTTTTCTCTTCACAGAGAGAAATGTTGTCTTTCTCCTTCATGTAAGATAGCTACATATTTGATAAAGCGCTGTTAATCAGAGATATCCGACAATAATATAATATTGGTGCAAGTAACAGAAAGATGTAAAAACATTATGCTGATATAATCTACTAAACCATATGGTGACCGCACAATTTCCTGTAATACATTAAAAAGAGTGGAGGAAATGGTAAAGAAAACTCCAAATAATATTTAAAAATCTGAATCTAAAACTTGATGAAATGTATACTTTCTATTTCACATTTTATTTCTATTTCACATTAACTTTTTTTTAAATTATTTTTTAAGACAGACATAAACAAACAAATACATAAAAAACATAAAACCACCTTCCATTTTGTACAGTGTGTAAGTTGGTTACACATCATTTGTGCTATCCTTTCATAGTCATCACTCACAATTTATATAAATTCTCATATTATCAATCTGACATATGCTTATATATTTATCAGTTATTAATCATTCATGACTAATCTATTTATTTCATCATTTAATACGAGATATTCTAACTTTCATTGTAAGATTTGTATTACACCTTTACTCAATGGTTATATATGTTTATATTATAATTAATATCTATCTATTAAGTATCTGTTGTAAAATTTCCTAATCTATTACATTACCATGCCTTTTTATCCAACTAAATCCCATATTAGGTAAAATTATTTATCTTCTTGTTCTCTAATTTCAAATGTCAATTTACTCATTTCAGCACAGTCCATAATTTTCTTGATAACTTCCTCTTGCGTAGGTACTTTTTCATTTTTCCAATTCTTAGCAAATACAATTCTAGCCGCTGTTAAAACATTTACAATCAAGTATTTCAGTTCTTTATTGTTCTTTATTGTATATTTCCGGTATGATTCCCAATAAAAATATCTCTGGTTTAAAATCTATATGCTGTTTTATCATTTTTATCATTCTTTCCAGCCATGTGTGAATTTTAGTGCAATATTCTTTTGCATCCGAACATATGGTAATATGAACTGGGTATCTGATGACATTTCCAACATTTGTCTGATTTATCCTTAAACATTCTCGCGATTCTTGTCGGGGGTAGATGCCACCTGTAAAACATCTTATACAAATTTTCTTTATATGCAGTTGACATTGTCATTTTATAATTTTGAGATCACAATTTTTGCCATTTCTCTAAATCAATTCCATATCCAAAATTTTTCCCCCAAGCAATCATCATTTCTTTAACTTGCTCCTCCTCCAATTTAAATTCTAATAAATGTCCATAAAGTTTTTAAATTACCTTTTCATCAGTACCCATCAAAATTTTATCTAAAACAGTCATCTTATCATAAATCTATTTCACATTAACTTTTAATGTGTTAATGTATATGCATTAATGTATATGAATTACTATGGCAGAAATTTTGTGATGTTTTATAATAATATTTTGTACTGATCATGTTATAATAGTGTGTGGCACTTATTAGTAAACCAGTAACAATTGATAAGTGTATTATACTTATTTGTATAGTGTAGATTTGTATAATGTAATCAGTCTTTTAAGTTATTAAACAACATTATTGTCTTTATTTATTTATTTATTAAATTTATATCCCGCCTCACTTCCCCCAACGGGGAACTTGAGGCGGCGTACAAAAAGATAAAAACAATTCCTATACAATGTAAAAACAAAAACTCATTCATATCAATCCAGACGTACATGGGGGAAGAACAAGGTCTCAATGCCATGCCCTCCGACAAAGCCACGTCTTAATGGCTTTGCAGAAGGCAAGTAAATTTGGGATGGTTCTAATCTCTGCGGGGAGCATATTCCAAAGGGACGGTGCCGCTACAGAGAAGGCCCTAGCCCGTGGACCCGCCAGCCGACATTGCCTGGCCGACAGTATCCAGAGCAAGCCCCCCCTGTGAGATCTAACCGGGCGCTGGGAGGCATAAGGTAGCAGTAGGCGGTCTCGCAGGTATCCCGCTCCTAAGCCATGAAGGGCTTTAAAAGTTGTCACTAGCACCTTGAATTGCACCGAAGACCACGGTAACCAATGCAGCTCGCGGAGGATAGATGTTATATGGGCACGCCTAGGTGCACCCATAATCACTCGCGCGGCCGCATTTTGCACCAGCTGAAGTCTCCGAGTGCTCTTCAAGGGCAGCCTTGAATTAAAGTATGGAGATACTGTACATGTTTTAAACACAGTAATGTTGTAATGTACATTTTAAAATTATATATGAGATTGAGTGTACACACACTTCTATAGGATATGTTTAGATGACACGTGAAGTCATAGGCAAAATTAGAGTCACATGTGCTGGCTTCTCTGTCAAAAATGTCGATTTTTATTCTTTCTTAGATTGGGATTTTAAAAAAAGCATTCTTCCTTTTTTTGTGGAGGTTCTATTAATTTTTTTTCTCTAAGTATAAACGTTCTTAATTATATGGATTATTTTAGTGTATTCAAGCATTTTTTCATTTTTTGTAATTCATAAATAAAATTAAAACATATTTTAAACAATTTATACTTCATAGCTTGGATACCTTACTGTATAATAAACAAAGAATTAAAACTATTATTTTTGTCTTTGGAGAAGAATTTTTGGACATTTTTTCCAAGTTTTTTTCTCTCCAAAATCACAGAATCTCAATCCAGTCTGGTAGCACCTTTTCAAATTAATACATTTTATTAAAAGGGATAAGTTTTATGGCCTACAGCTCATACAGCATTAATGCACTCATAGGTTAATAAATAAAATATATATCTTAATAATTTTGGTCATTTTAGTCCCTCAAAACAGAACTTAGTTGTATCTCCTAGTCCCAGTACTGTTGCATTTCTCAACAGTAGTAAACTGTGTATTAAAGCGTCTTTAATATCATAATAGTCTTCCATTCATGGAATAAAAACTTTGTGAATCAGCTCTTTAGATTTATGCAAACCATAGTGAAATAAAAACTGATGTTGCCAATAAATAGCATGATTTAATAAGCACAAATGATGGTCATTTGCAGAGTTGTACTCCATTATATGTGTAAGATTTTAAGTTGAAAGAAACATGTTCCTTACAAGTAAGTTATTCACAGGCAATAAAAAAAATGTGGCTATGAGAGATTTATTAGCGTGGATGACGAATACATCAATACTCTAATTAATTTACTCCAATCAATATTTTCAAATTTAGGGGGGGGGGAATTGAAACATATTTCTAGTACCAATCACTTGCTTATTATTCAGATGAAGTGATTAAAATACATTAAGGTTATTTATCACCTCTTGTCCAGAAAAAAATTAAGCATCTTAACATTATTCAGCACATTTCATACTTGTTTGAGAATATAAAAAAACAGATGGAATTTTTTTTAAAAGCAAATTTGTAGCTTAAAAGCATGCATGTCTTCTAAGAAACAAGGACTATGTTTACTGGTGGTGACCTCTGAGTAAGAAGTGCAGAACTGGAATTTAGTTTTGATTAGACAGGATTGTATGATACTAATATTTAAAACATACCAAATAGGGGCTACTTGTAAGTAAAATATTTTAGGGTCTGTTTAAACCCTACAAGCAATGACAGAAAGTAACAGTGGAGCAACCACTGAAAAGCCTCTGTCCATGGAGGCAGACACCATAAAATTTAACATTTCGACGATGTTGTGGGAAATAGAATAGAATAGAATTCTTTATTGGGAAAGTGTGATTGGACACACAAGGAATTTGTCTTTGGTGCATAAGCTCTCAATGTACATAAAGAAAAAATAAAATACCTTTATCAAGAATCATAAGATACAACAGTGATAGTCATAGGTTACTAATAAGCAATCAAATCATACTAGGGAACAAATAAAATAATATAATTATAAAAATACAAGCAACACGGTTATAGTTATAAGTTGGAAGAGATAGGTAATAGGAAGGATGAGAATAATAATAATAATACAGTCTTACTAAATAGTTTGATAGTGTTATGGGAATTAGTTGTTTAGAAGAATGATCACATTTGGGGAAAACTGCCCTTGTGTCTAGTTGTGCTGGTGTGCAGTGCCCTATAGGTCGTTTTGAGGGTAGAAGTTGAAACAATTTATGTCCAGGATGCAAGGGGTCTGTACATATTTTCACAGCCCTCTTTTTGACTTGTGCAGTATACAGGTCCTCAATGGAAGGCAGGTTTGTAGTAATTGTTTTTTCTGCAGTTCTGTCTGTTGAAGTCTGTGTCTGTCTTGTTTGGTTGCAGAGCCAAACCAGACAGTTATAGAGGTGCAGATGACAGACGCAATAATTTGTCTGTAAAACTGAATCAGCAGCTCTCTGGGCAGTTTGAGCTTTCTGAGTTGGCGCAGAAAGAACATTTTTTGTTGTGCTTTTTTGATGATGTTTTTGTTATTAGGGGGCCATTTTAAATCTTGAGATATGATAGAACATAGAAACTTGAAGGTCTCTACTGTTGATACTGTGTTATCTAGAATTGTAAGAGGTGGTAGTATAAGAGGGTTTCTCCTAAAACCTACCACCATTTCTACGGTTTTGAGTGCATTTAGGTCAAAATTGTTCTGGTTGCACCACAATGCTAGTTGTTCAACCTCCTATCTGTATGCAGATTCATTGTTGTCCAAATGATGTTGTATCAGCTGCAAACTTCAGAGGGATCCTTTAAGATGCAGTCATTGGTATATAGAGAGAAGAGAAGTGGAGAGAGCACACAGCCCTGGGAGGCTCCTGTGCTATTGTACAGGTATCTGATGTGCCCAGCTTCACCTGCTGTATGTATGCATGCATGTATGGATGTATTTCACATATAGAATGCCACAAAAATACCTCACTTCATTCCTTACACTACACATCTAGTCTGATAGATCTGTGTTTGAAAGTTTAGTCAGTACGTTAAATAGGAAGTTAGAGGACAGGGCAAAATTGAAAGTTCCAAATTTCAGTTAATAGAGCAAAAATTACAGATAACCGGTAATCTATGACTTATAACCACAATTGAGCCCAAATTTTCTGTTGCTAAACAAAGCATTTGTTAAGTGATTTTTGGCCCACTTTATGACTTTTCTTGCCACATTTGTTAAGTGAATCACTGCAATTGTTAAGTTAGTAACACAGTTGTTAAGTGAATCTGGATTCCCCAATGACTTTGCTTGTCAGAAGATTACAAAAGCTGATCACAGGACACTGCAAACCTCATAAATATGAACCAGTTGCCGAGCACCTGAATCATATGACCATGGGGAAGTGTGAAAACCGGTCATAAGTCACTTTTTTCAGTGCCGTTGTAACTTTGAATGGTCACTAAATGAACTGTTGTAAGTCGAGGACTACCTGTAGTACATACATCACATGGGTTGCTTTTCATTTCCAAAAGTTTACTTCTGTGGAGAAAACTCTAATATTTTAAGCTTTTTTATACTGCGTGAAGATTGAGGTCTTTGTTGATAGCATAATTAGAACTGTGACAAAACAAGGCAAAATTTACCAGAGGCACTTGTACTTACAAAATATGAGTGATATGATAGCAGTTGGTAGCATGACTCACTGGTTGCTATAATGATCCTTTCTACCATTTATTCATATAAGAAAACTTTCTAAAAGGCAGGGGAAAATGGAGAAGGAAAATGCCTTCATACTTTCTTACCAATAAGACCTTAGGAATTAAGAAATTATTCTTGTAGAAAAGAATGACAGAAGAGGGAAATTTTCATACAATTCCCTTTAAATGCAGATATTTACCAAAGAAATGTTCTCTGGTTTTGTTATGACCCAGGTGGTCAAGGCAAGGCAAGCCTTTAGAGAGTCCTTTATTGCCCCCAAGAAGTGTTCAACAAATGGCCTTCCAATGACCAGTAAGGCTTCCCCCCATGCTACCCTGAAGGCACCCACCCTCAGTCCCCCAGACAACAGCCCATATATTACCAGGAAAGTCCACAAGGCAAAGTCCAGGCATAAGATGATAGCAGTCCTCAGGGCAAAGGCAAGGCACAAGGCCAAGGCAGTTCTGAAGGTAAAGCAAAGTAAAGGGCAAAAGCAATCCACAAGACTACGGCAAGAGAAATGGCAATCCTCAAAGCAAAGGTGAAAAGCAGCCCTCAAAGCAAGGAAAAAAGATCAAAGCCGGGGAAGTGTAATCCAAAACAATTGTTCTTGGCAAGACTAACTCCCCATGGCTTATCCTTAAATCACTCCACTCCAGGTATTCCTTGTGAGGAGGGGAGGGCAACCTTCTCCCACGTAGCCTCATAGCCATTCCCTGAGCTTGCCTTTGCTTTGCTCTCCTTGCCCTTGGATAGAGTGGAGGAGGCAGTTGTTCCTCACCAGAGGAGATCTGTCGGAGCCCATCTCCTGCTGGAGACCTATCAGCATCTGATCCTCCCCTGTGTCTGTGAAGGCAGGCAGCTCCCCGTTTGGTTGATCATCTCCCCCAATGCTTGAGGGGCGTGAGACAGCATTGTCCTCAGCCCCTGACCTCTCTAAACATGGCAAGGGAGATGGGCCAACCCTGTTGGATGGTCCCAGTTCCAATTAATGGTCGCCATGATATAAAAAAGATGTTGAGACTCTAGAGAGAGTGCAGAGAAAAGCAACAAAGATGAGCAAGGGGCTGGAGGCTAAAACATATGAGGAATGGTTGCAGGAACTGGGTATGTCTAGTTTAATGAAAAGAAGGACTAGGGGAGACATGATAGCAGTGTTCCAATATCTCAGGGGCTGCCACAAAGAAGAGGGAGTCAAGCTATTCTCCAAAGCACCAGAAGGCTGGACAAGAAACAATGAGTGGAAACTAATGAAGGAGAGAAGCAACCTAGAACTAAGGAGAAATTTCCTGACCGTTAGAACAATTAATCAGCAGAACAACTTGCCTCCAGAAGTTGTGAATGCTCCAACACTGGAAGTTTTTAAGAAGAGATTGGATAACCATTTGTCTGAAATGGTATATGGTTTCCTGCCTAAGGAGGGATTTGGATTGGAAGACTTCCAAAGTCCCTTCCAACTCTGTTATTCTATTCTAATTTCTCTAATGGGGCCATGACAGTTTTAAATAAGTTGACAGATTTAAGCTACTGCAAGTATCCTTTTGGGGGCCCATGATGGTTTGCTATGTTATGTTGTATGCATCTAAAAAATCTGGCAATGTGTCAATGAAACATCTGCTCTGTTAGAAGGCAGATGCAAAGGGACCCCTTCTGAGGAACACATCTACAGCAGGGCTGTCAAACTCCCAGCCTGCAGGCCGGATGTGTCACACACTGGCCATGCCCATGCCCAGTTTAGTGAATGGAAGAAAAGTCTTGATACATCACGTGATGCCGCGAGTTTGACACCCCTGATCTAAGTATCCTTTTGGCATGTCTTGCTATACTACAAATGTCACACTCTATATGTAAAGGTAGTCCCAACTTATAACCACCATTGAGACTGGTTTCTATCACTAAGCAAAGCAGCTATTAAGTGAGTGGTGCCAATTGTATAACCTGCAGCAATGAAGCCAATCATTGTGGTCATTCAGTGAATCACATGATTATTAAGTGAATCTAGCTTCCCAGATTGATTTCTCTTGTTGGAAACCAGCTGGGAAAGTCGCAAATGGCAATCACATGATCCTGGGACACTGCAACTGCCATAAATACATGCCAGTTGCCAATCACCCAAATTTGGATCACATGACCCTGGGGACATTATGACAGTCATAAATGTGGTCATAATGTCACTGTTTTTCAGCACTGTTGTAACTTTGAAAAGTCCCTAAATGAATAGTTGTAAATTAAGGATTACCTGTAATATATTATTCCCTAATGCATTTTCCAGGCCACCTTGATATATTCTTTCTCCCTTTTTTATTGTATGTATCCATCCTCTTACTCCTTGTAATGCAGTTAAATATTGTGTGTAGCATGCAGAATGCAATAATAAACAGTGAGGAAGGTCAGGAAAATTGGAAATCCATCACCTCTGTGTATAAGTACTTAATCTTCTATTGCTCTTAATTGCTCTTTGTTATATAGAATATTTTGGTAAAAATCTAAATAGTTGTTAGTAAAGCTAATTTTCTAAATTTGATAGTCTCTTCTTTGAAAATCAAATACATATGCAGAAGAAAAAATTGCCTCATTGTTCACGTGTTAAAAACATTGAAGTCCTGTAGACACCCAGAATTCCTCAGCCAGCTTTGTTGGGGGCTTTGCTGGCTGAGGAACTCTGGGAGTCGAAGTCCACAAGTCTTAAAGTGGCCAAGGTTGTAGACCCCTGCTGTAGAGCAAATCTAGCTAGTATGACTAGTGGCAAGTTATGAGGGGGAGTTGTAATTCAGGAACATCTGGAAGGCCATAACTGTCCTATCAGCTATATCTCATCATCTTTGAATTCTGTTCTGATGTCTCTACCTACTTCTAAGGTTAAAATACTCTACCTCACAGTTAAATCCAGCCTTTTTGTGCTTTAAAGAAAGAGGTAGCCTCATTTTGCTTTTTTTATTATAAACACATGACTGTATTCAACATTTATTCCAGAATCAGTCAAACATTAACTTGGTTTACTTTTTATTCATTCATCAGTATATCTGAGTCAAAGTTCTCAGCTTGTTGCAGATTTTGAATAAAGACTGAACAATACTTTCTTTCTGAACATTGCTGAACAAGCCATTATACTGCCAGTTCCCATGTATGGGTATCCTCTGCTGACAATGTGTTTTCGAACGTCTGTTTCAACAAATTAGAGAGGATCTGCTCTGTTGTTTGGGCTTCCTTACTGATAACATTTGCACAGGCACTTAATATACTAGAGGGGGAATATTGGATTGAATTCTGGCTATGTGCACATGGTGGTTTCACCCCCCCCCTTTTTTTTTTTAATAAAGTTGTTTCTAAATTCAATATAATTGGGACAAGTTTGCCACAAACCTTTTCAATAGCAGTATGTAATATTTTTCAGGTTGAAATCTACACTTGTCCTTTGAGTGATATGCCAGACTGGGGGAAATTAATTTAACCATGTTCAATATGGTTATTTCCCCATGCTTTTAAAAAGTTTGCTTTTCTGAAAACTAAACATTGCAATTCTTGTACAGGCTCTGTTGGATATATACGAAAGCTTTCTTGGGGCCACAAGTGGATAATATAATCTTTTGTATAAAGATACATAGCCTATATGTATAGCGATGGATTTTCAGAAAATGAAGAGAATGCATTAGCACAATTTTAGATTAATTCATACTTAGCCATTATTCTACAAGCATCTTTGTATTAGGCCATTTTATTCTTCTTAAGCCTTTTTCATAAGAAACAAGGCATCTTGTTAAAATAAAATAGAGGTGATACTAGAATAATTCTAGATTATATTCTACACTGCCCAGAGTCTCTATCTGAGAGAGATGGGTGGTTAAGAAATGTGAAATATAAATAAGTAAGTAAGTAAGTAAGTAAGTAAGTAAATAAAATGCATACTAGAATATAGTAGTCCTTGACTTACAACTATTGGTTTAGTGACCAATCAAAATTACAAGGGTATTGAAAAAAAGTGACTTTTGACCGTTTTACACACTTTATGACCATTGCAGCATCCTCATGGTCACAAGATCCAAAATTCAGATGCTTGGCAACTGGTTCATGTTTATGATAGTTGCAATGTCCTGGAGTCATACGATCTGCTTTTGCAACCTTCTGAGAAGCAAACTCAATGGGGAAGTCAGATTCACTTAACAACCATGTTACTAATTTAACAACTTCAATGATTCACTTAACAACTGTGTCAAGAAAGGTCATAAAATCTGGGCGAAACTCACTTAATAACTGTCTCAAGGACTAGCTATATGGAAATCATTCAAAACTATAACTGATATAAAGGTAATAACGTTCTCTAGTTGCAATTGTCTTATTCCAGAATGGGTTTTTTTTCCAACATTGCCATGGTACCTAGATGTGTCTGAGTGATACATTTAACTCACAATCACGCACTGTGTTTATGCATTTTTTCCAAAACAATAAACAAAGATAAATGTTTATTGTTACTAGCAGATCACAAATAAAGAGAAAGATAATTTTTTAAACCATCCTTCCCCAATCTAATGTGACATTTGAGACATTTTAAACTGCAATTTACTATCTCTAGCAGCATGGCCAGTAGCTAGGAACAACCGGAGTTGTGGCTCATTACAAAGTGCAATTTACACTGTTTATTCTGCAGGATTCAATCATTCAATCAGTCAGTCACCAGGAGATTGGACCCTGCAATATTATCCTTGGACATGCCTATTCACCTTCATTTGTGATTATTTATTCTCTTGCTTTCGTCCTCTCTTGAGCCATGGTGGCGCAGTAGTGGCGCCGTAGCAGTAGAATGTAGTATTGCAGGCAAATTTTGCCCATAGCCAGGAGTTTGATCCTGACTGCCTCAAAGTTGACTCCACCTTCCATCTTTCCAAGATAAAATGAGGACCCAGATTGTTGGGGGTAATATGCTAATATTTGTAAACCACTCAGAAAGTTCTGTAAAGCACTATGGAGTGGTATATGCCAAAGTGCTATTGCTATTCCTTGTCTCACAATAACATCAGAGTCACTGACAGGTTTCAGGAGGCTCCATCCCTATTGATGGACAGGACAGAATGAAAAGCTGGGAATGAAAAGCTTGTGTCAACAAGATGCTAGTATTCATCATAAAGTGAATAGCTCACTCCTTATTTTTATTTTATTTATTTTGTATCCTGCCTTTATTATTTTTACAAATAACTCAAGCTAGTGAGCATATCAAGCACACTTTCCTCTTCCCATTTCCCCAACAACAAACTTGTGAGGTGGGTTGGACTGAGAGAAAGTGACTGGCCCAAGGTCACCCAGATGGTTAAACTCACAGCCTCCTACTTTCCAATCTGGTGCCTTAACCACTGGACCAAACTGGGTCTCTTGACTGTCCATCTAACATTATTTTCTGTAATATTTTGGGAGGGTTTCCTTTATCATTTATAAACATATTGAATGGTCTTTAATTTGTCTTTGACTCTTTCTTTTCACAGAATGAAGAAACACAAACGCTTCAATATTTGTCAAAGACGATGGCATATTTTAATACTGGTTTTAACAGTTGTGCTGCTCTTGCTGCTCAAAGCTGATTGGATTTTATTCTTTCACAAAGATACGTACTTTGTAGAACCATTTTTAAGTACCTCATCATTTGTGAAAAACAAGTACAGCCATGTAAAAAAATATGACCAATATAGAATTAATTGTTCTTTCATCTATGATCTAGATCCCGTGGAGATTGGAAAGGTTGTAGAGATAAAGAAAAAAAAGATAATTGATTTAAAAGATGAAGATGTTATAGCAATGACCACTAACTGCCAGGAATACCGAACAATTAGAGAATATCACCTAAAGGCCGTTTCTCCAGAAGAGGAAAAATTCCCTCTAGCTTATTCTCTGGTTGTTCACAAAGATGCCATAATGGTTGAACGGCTCATTCATACAATTTATAGTAGTCAGAATGTCTACTGTATTCATTATGATCAAAAGTCTTCTGACACTTTCAAACAGGCTTTGGAGAATCTGGCCAAATGTTTCTCTAATATATTCATTGCTTCCAAATTGGAAGTGGTTGAGTATGCCCATATTTCAAGGCTGCAGGCAGACTTGAATTGTCTATCTGATTTATTGAAATCTGCGGTTCCATGGAAGTATGTAATTAATTTGTGTGGCCAAGATTTTCCCCTGATATCAAACTTTAAACTGGTATATGAACTTAAGAGACTTAATGGAGGTAACATGTTGGAGACTATAAGACCAAGCAGTAGTAAAAAAGAAAGATTTACCCATCACTATGAATTTAAAAAAAAGTATTATGGATATATGAAGTTGCTTGAGAAAACTAATATTGCAAAGAGTCCACCTCCATACAATATTGAAATTTTTGTAGGCAGTGCATACTTTGTTTTATGTCGAGCTTTTGTACAATACATTCTTGGCAATTCCCATGTTCAAGATTTTTTGGAATGGTCAAAGGATACTTATTCACCAGACGAACATTTCTGGGCAACTCTTGTTCGTATGCCTGGAGTACCTGGACAGATTTCAAGAGAAGCTGAAGATATCACAGATTTTCAAAGCAAAACCCGTTTAGTTAAATGGAACTACCATGAGAACTATCTCTATCCTCCCTGCACTGGTATACATATTCGCAGCGTGTGCATCTATGGGACTGCAGAACTAAGATGGCTCCTCAACCGTGGGCATTGGTTTGCCAACAAATTTGACTCAAAAGTGGACCCTATTTTAACAAAATGTTTAGCAGAAAAGATTGCACAACAGCAAAACCAATGGGTTGGTTTAGCTTCTGAGAAACGTGTTATGCACAAAATACTTACGGGTGTCATCTAATAGTATAGAATAGTTATGAGTAAATTATGTGGTATTTTTAAAGTGAGGAATTGCTTACTCACAGTTATGATGGTAACAGAAAAGTACTTTTATGACTCATTCTCGTATTTATGATCTTTGCAGGTCTTTAGTGTAAAGCAAAGGAAAGCTGAAGTAAGATCACGAGCCCAAGTGCAGTTTCACTAGGGATGCCTTCATGTAAGAACCAAGTTTCCAATAGCAGTTGCGGTTAGTAAACAAGCACTTATCTGTACAACTTCAGTAATTAAAAGATTAGAGAGAATGAGCTTATTTATATTTGTTTAAGCCAATGGTTCTCAAGCTACACCTCTCCCATTTACTTCATATGTTTTCCCTTTAACCAGCATAGATTGTTCTTGCGTTCAGCTTGGATGTTAGTCCAAAACTAAAAGAAGAAAAGAAGCAAAAACAATATTACTCTGATTTTTTTAAAGCCAAGTGCAGGGAAACATTAAGACAAAGCAGCAATCATTGGGCCAGTCCAAGCCTTTCAGTCCAAGCCACCTCACACGATTGTTATGGGGAAAATAGAAAGAAGGAACATTAGGTATGTCTGCCACCTTGGGTTACTTATAAAGTAATAAAGGCAGGTTAAAAATCTAATAGGTAAATAATAATAATAAACAGATTAGAACTGGGGTCCCCAAACTTGGCAATTTTAAGACTTGTTGACTTCAACTCCCAGAATTCTGGGAGTTGAAGTTCACAAGTCTTAAAGTTTTCAAGTTTGGAGACGTCTGAATTAGAACGAAAGGCAGATTGCAAAGTTTGCTTCTGTGCAAACCTGATATTCAGGTTCTCCAGAAGTCCAACCCACAATGGGCATGAAGGGCATCATCCTGTGACTGAAAGTTGTGGCTTCAGCATCTTCACCTACCCGATAGGTCCTTGGCAGATGCCAGATGCAGACTGCATTAAAACCAAGGTTATGAACTCAGCTTTGTAGATTATTAGTATGCCGAGAATTGTGTTGGGAGAAGATGGAAAACACTACCTGAAATTGGGATAGCTGAAGACAAATGTAGGTTGCTTTCCCAAGGAACTGAGGATAAGACAGAGGTTGTATCATGAGGCCACGTCCTCTAAAAAATGGACAGTAGGTTAACTTTGTGCCAAAGTGAGCAGGAAGAAAGGATGAGATCCCAAAAATGCCAAGAAATATTCAACGCTTTGAAAAAGTGTTCTGATGGTTGATGTTCAATGCTCCCTCAGGTTTTGGCTGATGTGGAGTTTTTATCTGCACAAACTCTTGTCCCTTATTAATTTTTCATTCTTTCTCCAGCCCCAGAACTGTCTACACTTTTCAAACCACTGGTTTACCTCATAAAATTTTATCAGATTTTATCTATACTATTGCTTACTGTCTTGTTTACAAAAACTGAGTTTGAAGTTTGATATAATCATGGGTTAAATCTATGCAAAATGAATGAAAACTCTACCAAATTCTATATGCAATTACAAGAAGTATTATATGTATTAAGTATGTACGTATACTGGGTAATTATAATTTAATCATTTAAATAAAATGAAATGTAATAAAATTAATTTAATAAAATAAATTTATTTTATCATTTTAATATGTTTGAAAAAATTCTCTGGCACAATGAGAGATGTATATACCGCTTTTTCTACACAAATTTCTCCTTTGCCAAAACTGTAAGAAAGATACCAAGTCAGCAATGCTGGTGAAATGCAGTTCTTTCATCTTGCTGGTACCACCATTGTTGTTGCAAGTCAGCAATAAGTATTACAAATAAAATGGTGAATAAATTCTATACAAAATGCAGAATTACAGTTCTGTTGGGCAGTGCATGGCACATCATATTTTGATAAGACATGATGAGCACTTCTTAATCACTTTTTAAAAAATATTTCAAAGTTAAAACTTTAAAAAAAGATTGGTAAACCTGAGCAAAGATTAGTTCACTCCAGTTTTCCCTTCTTCTTTGAAGAGTGTATGCTTTCATATCCATTTTAATTATTTGCTTTCCACCCGATTCACAAATTATCATTTTTATAGAAAAATTAGTTTCCCCCTGTTATTTTTGTATAATTCTTTAAAATAGATGTGCAAGATCTTTTTATACAGGAAAGAAGAAGCATGGGAATTATAGAACATTAAGATTTATTCTAAAACAAATGGGTACAATTTTTATTCCATCATTTTTTAAAACACTTCTGTAATCAGCTAAGATCATGGCCATTAGTGGGCTAGCAATGTTGGAAATTCAGAGGGTCCAAAAGAGAGTTACTCAAGCAAGCTGAGTGAAATAAATAGTATTAATGCATATTCCCATTTCTGAGAAGATGCTGATCTTATGTAATAAAGCACCATAGGCTTTATCTGAGAATTATATACAAACATACATATATACTCATCATGTGCTCCCCTTTGGAATAAGTATCATTAAAAATAGAGGGAAAGCAATATTATATAAAGTGCAAAAAGAATTTAAGAAACATTGATCACAAAATAGGCATGAGATGCAAGAAAAGTAAATTAATTTCATCTAACATCAACACTGTTCATAATACTTTCTGTGCCCGAATTCATCTGTATTTCTGCCATATATTCATACTTTGCCTTCTCTTCTCTAAACTTCCCACTATTCCTTCTGAAAAATCTAATAAATTCCCTCTACCACTCCTTTCTCAAATTTCCTTTTTCTCTCAATCTATTCACTTTCCCCCCCTATAGTTAGCAATTTGAGCAATTTGACCTTCGTTCTATATGACTCTATGAACAAACCACTTCAAATTTCTTCTTTCATAATCAGTTTTGTATTCATATTACATTAACTCATTGCATCCATTCTTGAGTGAGTTCCCATCATTTGCCCTTAGCTCCACATAGCAGTTTGAAAGCAGATAAAAATGCAAATAGTAGCATTCTGTGCTGGTGGCAGTCCTGCCCAGATGCGAGGCGAGGTCGGTGGAAGAAAGCCTGGATGATCCAACACCTTCAAATGCTGCTAACCAGCAGTTGCAAATCTAGTTTGGCCCCCATGGCTATGCTGTGGATAGCACACGTGCATGAACAAAATGAACTAGCAATCTTAGGCTGCCAGAACTACTCTGTGGTAGAAAGCAGGGTAGACTTTCCTGGCTATGTACTCCATATGCTAACCAATTAAAACAATAAAAATAAAATAAAACAAATAAAATAATAATAAAAAATAAAATAATACCATAATATAAATAATAAAATATAAAATAAAATAATAAAAACAAAACAAATTAATATTTGGCTTTCAAAATAGGCTCAAACCTAGAACCTTCCTATTGTTTTTACCTCATTTTTTTCAATCTGAAACCAGTAACGATTTAACGTTCTTCGTACTTTAACGTGACCTGCTTTAACCTTGAATGGAATATGTGGGCTGGACAGCAACTCCCAGAATGCCTAGTTTCTAAAAATTCTATGAATTGCACCCTCAACCCAGTTATAGGATGCCAAATTGATAAAAGATTATATAAATCACAGGAAATAGTTATTCCTGACTATCCTTGGTTATGAGAAAGTTAATTTATAGTTTTCACTGAATGTATAATTGTCGGCTATTGCATTGGCTGGCAGCTTGGTGGGCAGGTGTCTCAAAGATTTTTGGGGAAATTTTGGGATCAATTGCTCAGCTTACTTGTGATCTTGTCTTACACGCAGTCTCCTTTTTTAATGTTGAATTCAAATAGTAAATTCTATGTATGGTTACTTCAAAGTTTTGTTAGCCAGGTTTTAAACTCTTGGGACTGATATTATGTGCCTTTTTCATGCCATCTCAAAAATATAAGAATTTTGATATTTTGTTGTGACAATATTTTTAAAACATTATTTATTAGCAGTATAAATAAATAGTTATTATTTATTACAGCACAAATAAATAATAATTATTTACTATTATTTATCAGAATTGCTTGCCACCCATCCTGCCTGCAAAGATACTTCAGCATCACAAGAGATAGAATTCCACTTATTCCAAATAGAAGTGTGGTTGATGCCTTATAGTTTTCTGCAGCATTTTAAAATGAGTGTTGAGCATTTCTCTTCCCCTTTTTTTAAATAACCATGGTCCTTATTAAATATAAGAATATCACTTTTGAACCAAGGCAGATCTACATGTCTTGGAATATAGGAAGTTCTAAATTCTAAAGTCAGCAGGGAGTTGAAATAGCTTCTTCAGGAAGAAAGCTATGGTGTGTGTGTGTGTGTGTGTGTAAGAGAGTGAGAGAGATTTAATTTAAGGAATAAGAGTTCCACAGAGCCATGACAATAACTTGTATGGTGTAAAGAGAAAGGATTTGCTATTTTAGGCTTCCAAATACATTGGAATAAAACTTAGATTTTCCACTGAGTGGAAAAACTGAAGTGACTGGAAATGATGAGGAATATAATACTATTAAGTCTGGAGAGTGTCAGTAGAGCAGGGGTCCCCAACCTATGGCCTACAGACCGATACTGGCCATGGTCTGTTGGGAACTAGGCCACACAAGTGGCAGATGAGTGTGCAAAGGTTCATTTGTGCTAGGTTGTGCACACGAAATCATCCTCTCCTCCTCCTACCATCATCACCACCACTGCTGTTTCTGATCTGTGGAGCCAGAGAGGCTGGGGACCACTGCAGTAGAGGAAGGCCGAGATAATGAAACGAGGATGCTTTTCTTATATTAATACTAGACCTCCAGTGAACCTGCATATCTTCCTCAACTCCAGATGGGTTAAGACTGCCAGTTTATTGGAAGTCTATATATGTTGTATTGCCCAGCTATGCAGGAGAATGGCAGGTTGGGAAAAGCTAATCTTGCAAAAAGGGAGTGTATATATGAGCAGCCTTCCTGTGGTGGTTGAAGATTCTGAAAATTGCAATTCCCAAATATCTGGGTAACAAATGTAAAATTCATTACAGTAATTAAATTAATTAATTACTGGAGAAGTTCTAGGGATTACTTAGATTGGTTCCTTTTAGAATCAAGCGGTTAAAAGTGCATGAGCTTTTGCAAATGTTTGCTTTTATTTGAAACAAAGAACTCAAAGTAGTCATATTGAACAGACAGCCAAAGTATATTGTACATATCATGTCTCCAGGGAGTTAGCCAGCAATCTAATCTGTGTACACCTTGTTCTTTCTTTCTTTTGTTTTTTTTGCAACAGAAAACTGGATTATCTTTAGGTGAGAGGATGAAGGAAAACAGAGTCTGCTCCAAAGGTGTGTCCAGGCATTCTGAGCAATTAGCTGATTTTCCTAGATAAATTAATAAATACCTTATGCTACCAGACTTGAAATTTTGGACCTGGACAACCTAGAACTATGCCACCTATGGTCTGATCTAAGCTTAGTACACAAAATTGTCTGCTACAACATCCTACCTGTCGATGACTACTTCAACTGCAATAATACAGGGGCAAACAATAGATACAAACTCAGAGTAAACTGCTCCAAACTCAATTGCAGAAAATACGACTTCAGCAACATAGTAGTCAATACCTGGAACTCACTACCAGACTCTGTTGTTACATACTCAAATCCCCCAAACTTTAACCTTAAACTTAAACTTAAACTGTCCACCCGTGGTCCTCACTCCATTCCTAAGAGGTCTATAAGGGGGCATGCATAAGTGCACCAGTGTGCCTGCCATTCGCGTCCTACTATTCCCATTTATTCACTTATTCATAATCATTTATTATGTATATACCTATACCTGTTTATACTTACATGTTTATATGGTATGTTCATGCTTATACTTGTTTTCTCATATATGCTTGACAAAATAAAGAAATAAATAAATTTCCTAACAAAACACATTTTGGTGGGTAACTCTGCTGAGACTATTACAAAGCTTTGCATCTCTATTTACCCAATTAATGGAGCCTGAAATTACATGGAAAACAGCTTGAGTTTAGGAGAGAGCTTAAAGAAATAGTTTTAAATATCCTGCTTTAAATAGTCTCATTAAAAGTATCTTCTTTCTTATTAGTTAATATCCTTTGAGACTCACTGCTGTTTGAACAACATGAGAAAATAAAAGGAAGCATTTGCTGTACATTGAAGCAGTGAAGTTTTAAATACTGGGCTAAGCCAGAAGCAAAAGCTATAGTATACAAACCATAGTATACTAATTATCATGGATTCACACAACAGACTAAAGATGTGGCTGGTTTACCTGTGGTTACTCTTGGAGGAAATATTTTCCGACTCTACCAGAAAAGGAGGGATGGTGCAGTCCTATTATTGTTTGTCTCTCAGCAACTTTTAATTGGCCATGGTATTTTCTTATGTAAGGGAAACTTTACTGCATGGCTGATCACAACAAACAGCACTGAGAGAAAGACTATCTCATATCCAGTGCTATTCAATATCTATACAAAGCAACAGGAAATCATTTCAGAAAATTTGAAGTACAAGTAATTTATATTTATATAAATACAGGTGAAACTCGAAAAATTAGAATATCATGCAAAAGTTCATTTATTTCAGTAATGCAACTTAAAAGGTGAAACTAATATATGAGATAGACTCATTACATGCAAAGCAAGATAGTTCAAGCCGTGATTTGTCATAATTGTGATGAACATGGCTTACAGCTCATGAAAACCCCACATCCACAATCTCAGAAAATTAGAATATGACATGCAATCAATAAAACAAGGATTGTACATAGAACAATATCGGACCTCTGAAAAGTAGAAGCATGCATATGTACTCAGTACTTGGTTTGGGCCCCTTTTGCAGCAATTACTGCCTCAATGCGGCGTGGCATGGAAGCTATCAGCCTGTGGCGCTGCCGAGGTGTTATGGAAGACCAGGATGCTTCAATAGCGGCCTTCAGCTCTTCTGCATTGTTCGGTCTCATGTCTCTCATCTTTCTCTTGGCAATGCCCCATAGATTCTCTATGGGGTTCAGGTCAGGCGAGTTTGCTGGCCAATGAATCATTGTAATCCCACAGTCATTGAACAAGCTTTGGGTGCTTTTGGCAGCATGGGCAGGTGCCAAGTCCTGCTGGAAAATGAAGTCAGCATCCCCATAAAGCTCGTCTGTGGAAAGAAGCATGAATTGCTCCAAAATCTCCTGGTAGATGGCTGCATTGACCCTGGACTTAATGAAGGAGAATGGACCAACACCAGCAGATGACATGGCTCCCCAAATCAACACAGACTGTGGAAACTTCACACTGTACTTCAAGCATCTTGCAGTGTGTGCCTCTCCATTCTTCCTCCGGACTCTGGGTCCTTGGTTGCTCTCATCAGAAAAGAGGACTTTGGACCACTGAGCAACAGACCAGGTCTGTTTTTCTTTAGCCCAAGTAAGACGCTTCTGACGACATTTGAAGCCCATGTCCAGGATCTGTCTGTGTGTGGTGGCTCTTGATGCACTGACCCCAGCCTCAGTCCACTCCTTGTGAAAGTCCCCAACATTTTTGAATGGCCTTTTCCTGACAATC
The DNA here is from genome assembly GCA_009733165.1 of Naja naja. Taxonomy (NCBI): domain Eukaryota; kingdom Metazoa; phylum Chordata; class Lepidosauria; order Squamata; family Elapidae; genus Naja; species Naja naja. Next base: position 272,974,388 of record CM019149.1, on the reverse strand, counting down.
CTCTCCAGGCTGCAATCATCCCTGCTGCTTGTGCACCTTTTTCTTCCACACTTTCTCTTCCACATAACTTTCCATTAATGTGCTTTGATACAGCACTTTGGGAACATCCAACTTCTTTTGCAATTACCTTTTGAGGCTTTCCCTCCTTATGGAGGGAGTCAATGATGGTTTTCTGCACAACTATCAGGTCAGCAGTCTTTCCCATGATTGTGATTCCTACTGAACCAGACTGAGAGACCATTTAAAGGCTCAGGAACCCTTTGCAGGTGTAATGGCTTAATTTGCTGATAAGAGGGGGACACTTTGAGCCTAGAATATTGCACCTTTTCACAATATTCTAATTTTCTGAGATTGTGGATTTGGAGTTTTCATGAGCTGTACATCATAATCATCATAATTATGACAAATCATGGCTTGAACTATCTTGCGTTGCATGTAATGAGTCTATCATACATTAGTTTCACCTTTTAGTTTGCATTACTGAAATAAATGAACTTTTGCACGATATTCTAATTTTTTGAGTTTCACCTGTATATTTATATTTATATGCTCTAGAGTAGACATACAGCTTTATTTTTCACATCATATCTAAATCAGGAGAGTATCCATGCAGATCTTTGGATGGTGTCAGGATTTAATGGTGAACTGGAAAAATGCCAATAAACTAAGTTTGAATTCTTGTATGACTGGTCGCCTATGAGCAATTGGTCCCTAATCCAGGAAACAGTCAGTTTGTGCTGGATGAGTTGCTCTCACTGTTGTTGATTTTTTAAAATCCTACAAGTCTAATTTAGACAAGAAAAAAATATACATACTTTTAATCAAATTAACAACTTAATAAAACATCAAAATCAATTATGGTAAGAAAACATAAATTTGCAAACAGAGCATTCCTAACAAAAAGATACTTTTCCTCAGCACCATCAAAAAAAATTATAATTATTTCAATCAGCTCCCATGCTGAAAGTCTGCAATTCTTGGTAAAGTTATATAATTGAAAAAGAGATCTTCCAAATATTTGCATCTTAATGGAGTGATATATCCAGAATCTTATAAACAATCTTATCCTGCTGATTTCAGCTCTAAATACAACAATATTAGACTAAGTCCAAACCATAGTAGTTAATGATCTAATTCCTAAACTGCAATAAGACAATTACAAAATAAAAACAAAAAACCCTCATATACATTCCCCGAAATGTATTTTCTCTGAAATATACATGCAACATCTTTGTATATATAACCATCTGAAATCATTAAGAAATTCACTTTACATTATTTAAAATAGGACAGGATATTCAACCCAGGTATTATGTCTTAAAGAGGACTTGTTATGTATCTAGTCCTGTTTAAGATCTCATTTCCAGTGGAGAGAAACAAACCACTGGAACACCAATTGGGCTGTTATTCTTCTTATCTGACATATTAAGTTGCTCAAATCTGTTTAGTGTTGGATTCCAATTGGATAGATCCAGTTGAAGTGCTTGTTTCAGTGAAACTCCAAACCTGGTTTCAATACTGAAGCACCATTGGTTGAACCTGTCAACCTGTTGTGGAGCTGGACAGGAATAGTGCATCCAACAGAGTACTCTTTGATCTCTCAGCAGGTTGCAATACCATTAGTCATGATAAATGTGTAGACATTTTCTGTCATGATCTTGGATGTGATTGTACTTCTCTATTTGGAACTGGTATAGAATCTGGAGGTAATTGTTGGAAGAAATATCCACCTGATTCAGTTCCAAGTGGGGAGAAAGACACTGGAAACATGGGGGCTGATTGGAAACATTGTTTAATCTTTCCAGAACCACCAAGCACATGTGATTCTGAGTAGCTGACCACATGGAGTTGAGAATGAAGGGTATTTATACCTTCTTGTGAGCCTTGCCCTTGAGCTTCCTGTTCCTGTGCAATAGCATGTATTCTATTGGCTGTTGTATGGGTCATAGCTAACTTTGTAGGTTGTCTGAATTAAGTTTGGTTGAAGCCTGGAGGGTGAGGTACAACTGAGGTGATGCAATGAAAGAGCTTGCTGTTCTGAAAGGGTGTTGGGCATTTCCTATTATGGCTGAGAGCTAATCCTACCTTTGTTGGATCTTGGGTGAGGGTATTTGCTTATGAATAGAGCTAGTCATCTCTTTATCTCCTAAATGCTGACATCTACTGAGGGCTATTGAGGAAGGTGGGGCTTTAAGAGTGGGTCTACTTCCTGCCTCAAAAAAAACCATGTTTCTCCATTTCTGATCCAGGGAAATATAATATTCTGCCTTTTTAATATTTCCTAAAATATTTCATTCTTCTAAGAGAGGGGTGGGTGTTACCTTTCTACGTAATCATGGACTCATAGCTTGCATGAAGAGCAAATGGCAGCTATGGAAGGATTGCACTGGTATATCTATTGTGCCCTTTCCTTGACCAAGAGGCTCTTCAGACTCACGTCTTTGACATCTCATAGATTACTGTAAGGCAGTCTAAAGCAGGGTCTCCAACCTTGGCAACTTTAAGACTTGTGGACTTCAACTCCCAGAATTTGCTGGCTGAGGAATTCTGGGAGTTGAAATCCACAAGTCTTAAAGTTGCCAAGGTTGGAGACCTCTGATCTAAAGGGACTAGACCTTGAAGACCATTGAAGAGCTACTGTTGAGAATGCAGTGATGTAGGCAGTGATGGGTATGCCTCATGCCTATGTGACCCTATTGTTACACGAGCTACACTTGCTGCCATTTAGCTTTCAGATGCAATTCAAAGTGCTAATTATAATTTATAAAGGGACTTTCTGGTATAGACCTGGTTATTTGAGGAACTGCGTGTCTCCAGTTGCTTCTGTCAGCCTGGTGAGAGTGGTCATGCTTCAGGTGGTGTCATCTAGTAGGCCAAGGAAATGTGCCATAGCAGTTGCAGTGTCTGCCTCTGGAATAATAACAGATCTTGATTGTTTACCTGATAACATCTAGGCAGCTCTTAAAGGTCCAGCTAGTTTTCCAGTCTTTCTGTAAAACTAAGCTCCTGTTAAACAGGTTTTTTTTGTTTATATGTTTGTCATCTGACCATTCCTTTTTTTTAAATTACATTTATATGCCACCCTTCTCTGAAGACTCAGGGCGGCTTACAGTTTTTGGGATACAACCTAGTGTGCTTAGCAATAGCCTTCATTCCATTGTATATGCCTGCTTATTACTAAGTGGCATTTTTACAAAGTCAGCTTATTGCCCCCAACAATCTTGGGTCCTCAATTTACCTACCCCGAAAGGATGGAAGGCTGAGTCAACCTTGAGCTGGAGGGATTCGAGCCTACAGTAATTATAGGCAGCTGGAACTTAAATACAGGCATTTAACAGCCTGAGCCACCAAGGCCCTTTCTTTTCTGTTTTTGTATTATTATTATTTTTTGAACTTTAAGTTGCCTCAATTCATTAGAAATTGGGCGGTGTCTAAATTGTTCCTTTGTATATTAAAAAATACTGTTAATTTCCTCATCTTTAAGTTCCTGTAAATTACTACATAACTGTAGAGCCTATAATTATCTCCTTCAAAAAACCCAACTCCTGTAGGACAGCAGTAGCCATGGCATCTAGATCAGTTGGGCCAAACAGGAAATGCTTGAGTAAAGTACCAAGCATGCTGCAGTAAATGAAATGTTAATCCTGCACAAATTTTAAAAATGATTTTCTCACAAAGATAAGACTATTTTCTCAAGGTAAAACTATTAGGACAGCCAAGGTTACTTGGGAATGGATTTACATTATTTTTAAATTAATATTATCCCATTGTGTAATATTTTAACTGATTAAAACAGGAATAAGCTCATCATAATGATTCATACATTGGTAACCTCACATTTTCAAGCCTGAAATTGACATATATGTAGCCATTTTAGTTAGGCTTAGTATATATTCTTTTTCTTACTTTCTCTTGGCAGTCATGGGGGGAAGGATTTTGGGCTTGCCACATTCCTAAGGGGGGAGGAGTGGAGATAAAGAAAGTTGTTTTGGCTAGGTGATCTTTCTTCCCGTGGGAAACGAGCTGTCCGTGCTTGGGTCCCTTGTGGTGGAGATTTATGACATCAAGCAACATTGAATTACTTCTATTGGAGAATGACTTTTGGGGGTTGTTTCTAACTTTTAATATTGTGGGGTAATTCCAGGTTGTGTCAGATCCGGAATTACCATGGACTTTGCCAATTTGATGCTTTCCTAAATAAAAGAAATTGTTTTGGAAGATGGACTTTGTTCTTTTCTTTTTAAATGGATTTCATCACTTGGAACCCTGGCACACATCTTGATTAATGTAGTCTATGTGAGGCTTTCCTGTACGATATGGAACCTGCATTGATACAATGACTAAGTCAGACATGACAATATGCCATCATCACTGAAAGAGCAGCATTGGCTATCCATTTGCTACTAGGCCATATTTAATATTCTAGAAGGCTCTAAATAGCTTGAGGCAGGATACTTGAGGAAATGTTCTACATAGATCTGTCCGATGATCACTGTAATAATCAACAAAGATCACTTAATCATACTACACCCTGTAATTATTATACACCAGTCAGGAAGCTTCAAAGACTATCTGGTGGGAAACTAGTGAGTTTCCTTGTGGTTGGCCACTCTTGGCTAGATCTGCCAAGAGTCTGATGAAACAGGGCACTGCTTATATTTCTATGAGGGTCTTCTCTTTCACAGGAGGAACTAAAAATGCATCAAAATGCGTTATATATTAATCAATAATAGACTTATATGATGACAGCCTCAGTGGCACAGTGGTTAGAATGCAGTACTACAAGCTACTTCTACTGCAATTTTTCAGATTGAATCCCACCAGGCTCAAGGTTGACTCAGCCTTCCATCCTTCCGAGGTGGGTAAAATGAGGACCCAAATTGTTGGGGCAATATGCTGACTCAGTAAAGCGCTTAGAGAGTATTCAGCTTTATTCGGGTATTTTCCCACGTCATTATAGTTGTGCTTTTAAAGTTGTAGTGATGTTTTGGCAGAATCTCATCTGCCATCATCAGTCTTGTGTATTGAGTTCGTCTGTGTGTCAGGCTTTCACAGCCATTTTTGTTTTAAATTTGGTGCTAGCCTCGTGCTTTGTTAGAATGATTTTTCTTCATCCTGATTGGTTGGGAGTCTTGATCTGTGTTTATTGGTCTTGGAGTTTGCTAGGTATTTGGCTAGGTTGTGTAGTGGTGCTCCTCTGGAGCTGACTATGGGTCTCAGACTCATTTCTGTCCATTACTATGAAACAAAACTGACAGACCTACTCCAAGACTCCACATATAAACCCATAAACATGGACCCAATCACATATCTGGAAAAAATAACCAAGAAAAAAATCATAACCAGCAACATGAGCAAAGAGATCCAACAGACGATCATCCCAAGAGAAAAATCTTCCAGATGCCCCAAACTATATGGCCGCCCCAAAATACACAAAGAAGGCATACCTCTGAGACCCATAGTCAGCTCCAGAGGAGCACCACTACAAAACCTAGCCAAATAACTTGCAAAGCAGTTACAGCCCCATGCTGAAGCAGCAGCTTCACATGTACAAAACTCATACCACCTCTTAGAAATGATCAAAGATCTACACGTGGAACAAAAAGATCTGCTTGTAAGTTTCGACGTGGTTTCACTATTCACTCAAGTCCCAATGAAAGAAACCCTAGAAATCATCAGAAACAAATACCAACCACCCAAACACCTCATGGAACTAGCAGAACACTGCTTTACCAACACATATTTCATATACAAAGGACAAAGATACAAGCAAATTGAAGGAGCCCCCATGGGATCACCACTGTCACCCGTTATTTCAAACCTGTTCATGGAAGAATTTGAATCCAGAGCCCTGGCTAATACCACCCACAAACCCAAACTATGGTTAAGATACATCGATGACACATTTGTTATTTGGCCCCATGGAAAAGAAAACCTAAACGATTTCCTAACACACCTAAACAGCACACAACCCAAAATCAAATTCACCATGGAAATGAAAACAAACAATCAACTACCATTCCTAGATGTACTAATCTACAAAAAAACAGATGGCACACTAGGACACACCATATACCAGAAGAAAACACACACCAACCACTACCTCAGTGCCCAATCCCACCACCACCCAACACAGATAAACTCCATGGCCAAAACACTAATTGCCAGAACCAAATGCCTGGCAGACAAGACACACATAAAGACTGAACTATGCACCCTGACCAAATTACTGACTGTCAGGGCGTAAAAACAGCATCCCTGCTAATTAGAGATGATGGACTGTGCCTTTCTTTTGCTGTCAACTTTGATTAAATAAAACCCAGAAAATAATCTAAGAAACATATTTTTATTTACAAAAATAATAAAGCCAACAGACTACATTACCAGAAGTTAAACACACAGGCATATATAGAAGTTACAGGAAGTGAAAAAAAAATAAAACTCTTGTTTAAAGCATGCACAGTAAATCAGAAATCACAAGACAGTCTTATCTTGTTGCTATGGAGACAAGATAACAAATGTTCTAGCAGGCTGTGCCTGCAAATCTTAGCTAGCCTAGACGCTTAGCAGACAAATAAAAAAAAGTAGTGACACTGACAGCCAACGGCTTCCACAAAAGCAAAATCACAGACCTGATCCACAAAAACACCCCAGCTACAGAATTATCAGAGAAGCCATAGAGATTGAAAAACGACATGAAAGCATGAAGAGATGACTACACCAGACTCTCAATAATCTGGAAGCCTGCACTCACAAACAAAAAAATATCCACACCACAAGCCAAACAAACACTTGGGCACAAACAGACCCTCCCTGATACCTCCAGCCCAAACACACCCTAGCCAGCCACCCAGATAAAATCTAGCTTCCTAATAAATGATAGCTGGCCATTCACCCGAAGCCAAGCCGTGCTAAAAGCCCCCAATACACGAAACACAATGTTGCCAGCTAATCAAGACAAAAAAATGCTACAAAACAGACAGAAGATATTAGAAAGAACAATCAAGCAGAACACAGCAAACTCCAAGACCAATAAACACAGACCAAGACTCCCAACCAATCAGGATGAAGAAAAAAACATTCTAACAAAGCACGAGGCTAGCACCAAATTTAAAACAAAAATGGCTGTGAAAGCCTGACACACAGACGAACCCAACACACAAGCCTGGTGATGGCAGATGAGATTCTGCCGAAACATCGCTACAACTTTAAAAGCACAACTATAATGACGTGGAAAAATACCCGAACAAACTGGCTTTTGTGTTTTATATATTTTTATTCTTTTAAATAGTTTATTTTAAATGGTAAAACATGTATTTTAATATATACAATCTACAGATGTATTACCCACTCCACATTTAGTGACTACCTCAGTGAGTGACCATTTGCAAATATGACAGAAATAAGCAGTCATAAAAATATTTTCCAACCAATGCATGCATTTACAACCTTATTTCAGTTGCCTGAAAACAACAAATGCCAGTGCAAGAATAAGGCTATCATAGATGCATGAGACAACTCTATCTGAACAAGATAGCAGCAACCAGTGCTCTTTGCAATATCTTTCTCATTCTCTGTGTGTATGTCATTTAGCCGTTATGTCATTTAACAAGCATGTTATTGGAATGGAACTTAGTTACTAATGAGCAATAGATGTGTGGTATTAGAAACACTGTATTTTAAACAAATTCCTACAAGACTATCCCCTTCTCTGTGTGCCAGCATGTGAGTCCATTCAGATTATTACAACCAGATGGTATCAGTGCAGCACAAATGACAACTGAAGCCCTCCAAAACACTCCAAATATGCCAAAGGACCCAGCACCCAGAAGAAAAAACAGGGGTCATACAATCTGTAATGCAAGTGCTGCAATAGCTACTACATAGAACAAACAGGCAGAAGACTGGCAGAATGCATCCATGAACACCAACCAGCAGTCAGAAGACATGATGAATACTCTTTAATTTCACAACAGTTGGACAAACAACCATAATTCCAACTGGGAAACAATGACCATAGACCAAGTGAGGCCTAAAAATGCTACAGAATTCCTGGAAGCCTGGCACTCTTGACAAATTGGCCAAATCAAATAGACACATAGGCATAAACAATATCTACGACATACTGTGTAAAAGAGGCAACCAACAAACCAAAACACCTCCCCACCAGCAATCAATACCCAGATGAGCATAAATTAACAGCAAGATAAATATCAGACCAACAATCTAGAAGTGAACAATACCCAAACCAAAGAACAGCCAGTAGTAAAAAGCCCAATTTAAAATACCCCACCAAGATCACTCCCATCAACACTAACAAAATATAAATTGAGAACAAACCCCACTTACTAGCACTCATGATGTTATCTAGTTTGGGTAATGAAACATCTGAAGAAGACAATCAAGCTCTGAGAGCACTAAGGATGCCTCATAAATAAAATTATATTTATGCATCACATCCCAAAGTTGTTTATTTGTCTTCTACTGATTGGAACAGTAAATATGTGAGTAGTCTTGTCTAAAGTTCCCAACAAATTAATTCCTGGGTAGATAAATAAATAGTCCCTATAACTAGTATTCCTTAAATTACATATTTTTTCTAGTGCAATCTCTGATACAGAGCTATATCCTTGTTAAATTTATTTTATTTATTTATTTTATTCGTATTTATATCCCGCCCTTCTCTGGAGACTCAGGGCGGCTTACAGTTTTTGGGATACAACCCAATGCGCTCAGCAATAGCCTTCATTCCATTGTATATGCCTGCTTATTACTAAGCGGCATTTTTTACAAAGTCAGCTTATTGCCCCCAACAATCTTGGGTCCTCACTTTACCTACCCCGAGAGGATGGAAGGCTGAGTCAACCTTGAGCCTGGTGGGATTCGAGCCTGCAATAATTACAGGCAGCTGGAGCTAAGTGCTAGGCTATTAACAGCCTGCACCACCAAGGCCCTCATAGGATTCTCCCTCTTTTGATGTTAAATTGTCATTCTGTAATTTTAAAATTTCTAATTTAATTTCCAATTTTTAAAAATGTTTTAATGCTATTTTTTATGTTTTTATCTATGTTTTTATCTATTTACCACCCACAACTGCTCTTTGACGGAGATGAGTGATTTAAAAATATGAAATATAAACAAATTAATAAATAATAGTTTGGCTGGGTTACCAGATTGTCATACATACATCTTTAAATTAAGATTCATAGTTTATGTTGTAAATACCAATCACATTATGTCTCCTTTGGAATGAGTTCCAAATGAGTGAAGTTTAAACTGATTACTTTACAATAATAGATTAATTTATTTTAGTAATTATGACTCTAATTGGCCATGATTGGCTTGTTTACAAAGCTCAAGAAGTATAATAATGATTTACCGGATGATTAGTGTTATATAACTTTAGAGCAGAGACTTTTGTACTAATAAAAACTGGCTTGATACATTGTGTCAAGCCGTGGTTTCTGGTAACCATACTTTGGGTTCACACAACCCACTTAGCCATACATACACTGTGCTAATTCAAAGTAGCTATAATTTGTTTGTGGCTTAGCACAAGGTGTCAATCCAGTTTAAAGATACTCATCTTCAGAGAAACATTTTGGGATGCCAACTTGGTTACTGATAATAATTATTTCTAATGAGGGAAGGTTTTCTAATCATGCAGATTCAGTGCCAGATCCCCTCCCTCCCTCCTTTCCCCCTCCCCACCTCCTCCTCTTCCTGCGCTCTCTATCAATAATTTCTGCTGGCTTCCCCATTTACTTTGCGCATGGGAAGCTTGCAGGGAAAAATCAGTGGGGAAGCTGTCAGAAAGTTGCAAGTCCAAAGCCAGCAGACAGGTAAGTGGCTGCTGCTGGATGGTGGACGTGGTGAGGGAGTGCATGGGGGTGTGAGTTGGGAAGGGGACACAGGTGTGCACAAGCCAAAAAGGCATTAAGAGTTGTTAACCTAATCCTACGTAGCTTTTTCTCTGGTAATATCACACTACTCACTAGAGCATACAAAACATTTGCTAGACCAATACTTGAATACAGCTCATCACTCTGGAACCCACATTACGTATCTGATATTAACACAGTAGAGAAAGTCCAGAAATATTTCACAAGAAGCGTTTTCCACTCCTCTACTCATTGCAGAATACCTTGTGCCACCAGACTTGAAATTCTAGACCTAGAAAACCTAGAACTATGCCGCCTTTGGTCCGATCTAAGTATAGTATATAAAATCATACATTGCAATGTCCTACCTGTCAATGAATACTTCAGCTTCAACCATAACAATACAAGAGCACACAATAGATACAAACTCATGGTTAACCGCACCAAACTTGATTGCAGGAAATACGGCTTCAGCAACAGAGTGGTCAATGTCTGGAATGCTCTACCTGACTCTGTGGTTTCTTCCCCAAACCCCAAAAACTTTAACCTTAGACTGTCTACTATTGACCTCACCCCTTTCCTAAGAGATCTGTAGGGGGCGTGCATAAGTGCACCAAAGTGCCTATCGTCCCTGTCCTATTGTTTCTTTTATTTTTCTTATATGTACCCATGTATTCATAACTATATTTATACTTATACCTATTATCTTGTAAGCAATTGACAAATCAAATAAATAACTAAATAAAATAAATAAATAAGAGATACTGACTTGGGTTGCATAGGGCCTGCAGGTGGGTGGCATGGGTTGGGAAGGATATTTGGGTAATGTGTGAGAGATGTTGTATAGGGCTCACAGGGGATGGTATGTTTTGAGAAGACTGTGGGCTCAAGGGGGTGTGCAAGAGTGCAAATGCAGATTGGAAAAGGTGAGCAGGGGTGGTATGGTTTATGAAAGGTGTCAGGGGTGCTTGGAGGTGCACAAGAGGAGCCATGCAAGTCAGGGATGGCATGCAGGGGATGGCATGGATTGGGAAGCACGAGGTGCTGCAAGGATCAGAGAGTTGTGTGCGTGGAATGTGACTTTGGGAGTCTCTGAAGGTGTGCAAGAGATGCTCACATTTCAGGGAAAGCGTGTGGGGGATGGCACGGATTGCAAAGTTGCATGGGAGTGTTTAAGACAAGTCAAAGGGTTGTAAAAAGTACACAGCTGGGCGGTGTGGACCAAGAAGGATGTGTAGCATGTTCCATCCTTTCCCCTCCCCTCCCCCCCTTCCCTTCCCTTCCACTTCCCTTCCCAGCAGGCAGAGAAATGGCTGCTACTGGTGGGGAGCAGGAGTGAGGGATTGCAGGAATGGCTGAGAAATTGGAATATTGAAAATCACGAGGCTGCAGCAACAGCCCAATCTCAGTAGCAATTTAAAACAGCCACAACTTCCCCAAATTTCATACCCTTGGGAGTCATAGATCCCGATATTTTGGCACATTCAGTAAATTAGCCCATTCAGGCACCCTAGTTCACAAATTGTTGCCCTATGATGCCCTGTTCCACCCAGTTAAAGGTTATAGAAATGAAGTTTTAATGGCCTTGGTGGTGCACGCTGTTAAACACCTAGCACTTACTTCCAGCTGCCTGCAATTAGTTGCAGGCTCGAATCCCACCAGGCTCAAGGTTGACTCAGCCTTCCATCCTCTCGGGGTAGGTAAATTGAGGACCCAAGATTGTTGAGGGCAATAAGCTGACTTTGTAAAAATGCCGCTTAGTAATAAGCAGGCATATACAATGGAATGAAGGCTATTGCTGAGTGCATTGGGTTGTGCTCCCAAAAATTGTAAGCCGCCCTGAGTCTCCGGAGAACGGCGGCATATAAATATGAATAAAAATAAAATAAAAATGAAAAAAATAGATTAAGCTGATTGGGAAGAAAATGCTGTCAGGACAAAGGTGGGAAATGCAGAGTTGTCAGTGTGTAAGCTAAAAGGCCCTGTCTCCTGGTTATGTTAACAACCATAGATTGTAACATTCTCCTAGGCTGCTGCTGTGCATTTTAATTTTTGTACTGAGAGTGGAAATTAAGTTTGGAATTTATTTTAAAATCATTGCCCAACCACTTGCTGAGATGGGTGGCTATACAAATTGGAATAAACAAATAAGTAACACAAAATAATGCAAAGAGAAAGAAGTCATGTGAATTCATAGCTTGTTCTCATTTACATTTGAAGAACCGGCATAGACAAGCTTTTGTGTTTGCTAAGTGGGTTTACTCATTGTCCTGAGTCATGGGCTTTTTTACTCATGGGTTGTTGAATAGCATTTGAGTAAATATAAACACTGCACTAGCATAAAACCAAGTTACATTACAGATTAGTGGGAATCCAATGGGCTAAATCCCTGCTGTATGAGCTATCATACATGTTCTCCGAATAAGGCTAATACAGTGTAATAAATTAATTCCTTACATCTACATCAGAGGTGTCAAACTGGATTTCTTTGAGGGCTGGATCAGCATTATAGTTCTCTGCGGGTCAGAGAGGTTGGGAGTGGGGGGGAGAGATGGGACAGATGCCTCCTGCAGCAATTTGCCGGCCAAAATGGGGCTTGGGACCCGTTTTTGGCTAGCATAGTGCTGCTGGAGGCCGGGAGGGGAGAAAAATGGACCGCATGGGGGCCTTGCAGGGCTTCCATGGGGCCCATTTTTGACCAACAGAGTGCTGCTGGAGGCCAGGGAGGCTAAAAACAGGCCATGCCCCCCCATGGTCCATTTTGGCTGGCAGAGGCTGGTCCTTTGATATTTCCAGGCTGGCCTTGTGGGCCAGATTTAAGCACCCTGTGGGCTGGATCCGACCTCTGGGCCTTGAGTTTGACACCCCTGATCTACGTAATGTGAAGACAGCCTTCCACAATAAAACTGGCTAGAGAGTAGGGGATTTGCAGTTCACCTCATTTGAAGGCACAGCATTGAAGCATCTAAGGCTGTTCGAAACTGTCCTATACAGTATTACAACTGCTAAAGAAATCTCCTAAGAGCAGCCTATTAAAACAGATCTTGTTTTTAATGCAAAATTTGTTTTTGTTTTTTTATAGAAATTAGCCAGTTGTCTTCTCAATAGACCTCTCAGGTGCTGGTGATAGCCATTCCTTATTCACAGGTTGCCAGTCAGGGCAGTTCTGCAGAAGAAGGGATTTCTTTTTAGTGACCCAAAATAGAGATAAACTTGTTTTCACAAGTGAGAACATCTTTCTGTTATGCAGCTTTTCCAAATCATGGCTTTAGTCAGGACCTCTCCATGGAAAATAACTGCATATTCCAAAATAAATCTGAAATTAGTATAATGTTGCCTAGACATATGTTTTGATTCCTTGATTTATGCACTAATAAATAGCACATTTATATCATGGGCCTTTTAATAGGATATATATTAATTGTATCCATTCCTGTTGCATATTATCTTGTATGTCCCAAAATTAAGAGTTTATATTCTGAGAAAAAAATTCTAATAAATTATACAATGGGCAAAAATGGAAAGGTTTAACTATCATGCAGTCACTGAACATTTTTTGGTGGGTGGGTTTAGTTCTTGCCTTTTTCCCAACCCATTGTATCTTTCTACCTACCTTGTACTACATTAATATTCAGCTTATCCTTTCTGATCTCAAGATGTTGTGTGTGGCAGTCTCCTCTTACTATATCCTCATAGCTCCAATTTTGTAGGTAGATTGGTCTATGAGAAACCAAGAGATATTTGAGTATGATTTTGACTAATAGCAAATTTTCATTAATCACCAGGTGTTAGCTATTAGTGCATTCATTCTAAGTCACATAAACTAATATATTCATGCTGTTTTTCAAGAAAGTGAAACACTGTTTTGCTGATAGAATCATGGGTATATCTGTACACCCATAAAAATAGTTACAATATTCTACCTGACAAGGCAAATAAAATATGCTAGCACATATTTGTAAGAGAAAGTAAGAAAATAGACGAACATCTACCTTCTCTGCTCATATTTTATTTTGATGTTGAAATAATACAAAAGAAGATAAAGATCATTAATATTAGTAATGAAAGGAAAATTTGATGAGTCTCTGCTTTGCAGAAAAGTATGTAAAGACAACAAGTAAAAATACAAACCTGGAATTAAAGAATGGGAAAACAGAAATCAGAAGACAGTCTCTCTGATACATTATTAGGCATGCACAGTTCAGGCTCCCATTTAAATCCCATCAGGTTGGAACATGAAGTATTGGCTTTTTCTGAAATGAAATTTTGAAGTCTTCGTGAAGATAAACTTGGAAGTTTAATACAAATACATACTTTAAAAGGGGAGGGCGGGTTATAGCAGACAGATTAAAAGACACAAGAACACTGAATCACATTGTATACTAAGCCATAATATGGTTTGTTTGTGTCTTAGCATGTTATGTGAACTCAATCATTGCATTTTTTAAAGTGATGGTTTATTGTTGAATGCATTCTATAAACCCATTCTTGATTTTAAATTATCTTTAGACCAATTCCTGTGTTCCTTGTCTTTAAAAAGAGGGAAAACTACACTGTGGGTTTCCAACAATTGCAGATCAGGGTGCAAAAAATGTTTGTACTCCTGTTTTAATTAAGCAAATGAACATTATGAAAGCTGCAAGTTGTGATAATTAGAAACCTAGTTTTTCCACATACCTGCTTTACCTTCTTTGAATTAAAGTACTTTAAGTGTTGGATGGATAATTCTATTCCACCAAATTGATCCTAGAATGGTGCTGTAAAAAGGAAATGTGGCTTGGAGTCCAAATTTCCATATCAATTTTGCTAGAATTAAAACTGGAATAACCAAAGGCCCCTCTCGTCTTGATTAGACACTCTGGAAAGAACTGTGCCTTTTTGATATATAGATAAATCATGTAAATTCTTCCCTCTTGTTCATATCCTTCAGCCCCACCCCATCCTTTTTGGTTTCTTTTTATTTTGCATTTGATCTTTGCTGATGTTTAATAAAGATCAAACTATATTTTTGCTAACTGAGCTCCATGTTGTGTGAGTTTGCTGTGATACTGTATGGAAAGACAAACTGACTAAATTGGAAATTATCCATAGGAATTTTCCAGTGTTAGGAACAGTCTAGCTAAAGAGATGCAGTTATGCAAACATTGTCTATGAATAGAATTATATTAAGTAAGATGATTATATTATGAAAGAGAACATTGCACATTTTAAGTCATTTTTCAGTGGAAACAGTAATTCATAATCCAAATATTAAGGCATATCCTGTTTCCATGTTTATTGAGGGAAATAAAATGAATCAAAACATCATGGACTAAAGGTTAATCTGTTTTACAACATGCAATTTTGATGGTAATATCAAACAGGGCTTGTCTGAAATCGCACAAGTTTTCCTGCCTGAGCAGAGGGTTGAATGAGACTTCCAAGGTCACTTCCAACTCTGTTATTCTGTTATTTTTGTGTTCTACTGGCAACCCTGAGACAGCTCACCGGTGGCTTGCCGTTTTGGGGGTTGACAACGCTTCCAAACAAACTACCTCGCTTGTGGTTTTCTTGGTGCTGGAGATTCGGAACATGCCATCTATCTATTTTCACTAAGTCATGGACAAACATAGGGTTTACTATGTTGTTTTTTTAAAAAAACTATGATGTAGTTTGTGTAGGGTATTTTTGATATGGCTCACATACAGAATTCTGTGAGTTCCAGAAACCGCAGCCTTAGCAAGAAAATAAATATTCAACAGAGTCCCAATGCTCCATGTTTCCTTAACAGCCAGTAAACCTGACCCTCCCCCCAGGTTTATTTGTGAATAAACATTCCTCTTCATGGAAATAAAATAAAATAAATAATAATAATAAAATAAAATACATTGTTAAATTACTTTTTCTTCCCCCCTGGATCA
The DNA here is from genome assembly GCA_009733165.1 of Naja naja. NCBI lineage: Eukaryota > Metazoa > Chordata > Lepidosauria > Squamata > Elapidae > Naja > Naja naja. Next base: position 272,958,607 of record CM019149.1, on the reverse strand, counting down.
ATGCTTGTAATGGTAAATCATTTTTGCTTACAGATTGCCTACTGGAATGCTGGCAATGATATACAGTGGAGGTCGAGCCGCTCCGAATCTGACTGTGCCCAGCTAAGAGCCTATATTAGGACTTATCTGGTGGCGATGAGAGCAGCGAGGTGTGCTTACTTCTCCGTTCTCATTGCGTCCGCAGATGATCGCCCAGCCACCCTGTTTAGGGTCACTCATTCCCTCTTACATTGAGAGGTGAGGGAGGACCCTTTGCAGGGTAGAGCAGAGGAATTTAGTCAACATCTGTCAGATAAGGTTGCTCAGATTCGGGCCGGCTTGGACTTGGACGGGCAGGGGTCGGATGATGGGGTGATGATGAGTCTGGCCAATATCATCTGGGTTGAGTTTGAGCCTGTTTCTCTGGATGAAGTGGACAGGATCATGCGGAGGCTGTGCTCCACTATGTGTTTATTGGACCTGTGTCCTTCCTGGTTGGTCTATGCCTCCAGGGAGGTTACAAGTATTTATTTATTTATTTATTTATTTATTTATTTATTTATTTATTTATTAATTCGACTTATATGCTGCTCCCTCTCGGAGGACTCAGGGCGGCTTACAATTAAAATACGACAGTAAATAAATTAATTAAAAAGATATTAAACATTTAAGCCGAATTAACATTTAAAACCCCAATTAAATAACCCCAACCCAGGAGAATCAGCACAGCCCAGATTGTAAAAAGAGCCAAGTTTTCAAATCATGGCAGAAGGTGCGAAGATCGGGAGCCAAACGGAGCTCAAGCGGAAGAAGATTCCACAAAGTGGGAGCCGCCACAGAATAGGCCCTCTCCCGGGTCGTCGCCAAGCGACATTGTGTCACAGACAGCACCCCGAGGAGACCCTGCCTGTGCGCCCGCACAGGGCGGTTGGCATTAGATGTTGGGAGAAGCCATTCCCGTAAATAACCTGGACCCATACCCTGTTGGACTTTAAATGTTAATACCAAGACCTTGAATCTCACCCGGAGGGCAACCGGAAGCCAATGCAGGCCGTGCAGGAGGGGTGTAACATGGGAGTATCGGGAAGCTCCCATCACAACCCGCGCGGCCGCATTCTGCACCAGCTGAAGCCTCCGAGTGGTACGCAAGGGCAGTCCAAGGTAGAGAGCATTGCAGTAGTCGAGGTGGGAAATAATGAGAGCCTGAGTGACTGTGCGCAGGGCATCCCGGTCCAGGAATGGGCGTAACTGGCGAACCAGCTGGATCTGGGCAAAGGCACCCCTGGCCACGGCCCCCACCTGCTCCTCCAATTTGAGCCATGAGTCCAGGAGGACCCCCAGATTCCGTGCCCTGTCCCAGGGGCAACACTCCTCCCCCATGAGCAAAGATGGTACCTCAAAATTGGACCGGGATGTCGGTATGCACAGCCACTCTGTCTTGGCCGGGTTGAGTCGAAGCATGTTCCTGTCCATCCCATCCGCACCGCTTGCCAGACAACGGGACATCACGGAGAGAGCATCACTGATGTGGCCTGGGGTGGAAATGTATAGCTGAGTATCATCAGCATGACTGATGATAACTCACCCAAAAGCCATGGATGATCTCGCCCAGCGGCTTCATATAAATGTTGAACAGGAGGGGTGAGAGACCAACCCTGCGGCACCCACAAGTGAGGTGCCTTGGAGTCGACCTCTGCCCCCCTGCCACACTGTTTGCGAACGTCCCGAGAGGTAGGAGGAGAACCACCGTAAACAGTGCCTCCACTCCCCACCCCCCAGAGCGTCGCAATAGGATACCATGGTCGATGGTACAAACCGCTGAGAGATCTAACAGGACCAGGACAGAGGACGAGCCCCTGTCCCGTGCCCTAGTGAGATCATCTATCAGCGCGACCAATGCTGTCTCCGTGCTGTACCCGGGCCGGAAGCCCGATTGGTACAGATCCAGGTAGCGTTTCCTCCAGGAAAAGTGGCAATTGCTGAGCCACCACTCTCTCAGCAACCTTCGCTAAAAAGCGAAGGTTGGAGACCGGACGAAAGTTGTTCAACACGGCTGGGTCAAGAGCAGGCTTCTTCAGGAGGGGCCTCACCACCGCCTCTTTCAAAGTAGCGGGGAATAACCCCTCCCTCAACGAAGCGTTGACCACTGCCCAGAGCCAGCCGCACGTGACCTCCCTGGAGGCATAAACCAACCAGGAAGGGCACAGGTCCAATAAACATGTGGTGGAACTCAGCCGCCGCATAATCCTGTCCACTTCATCCTCAGAAACAGGATCAAACTCAGCCCAGATCACGTTGGCCAAAACACTCGCATTCCCATCCTCAGACCACTACAATCCGCACGTAACCCCTCCCGGATCTGAGCGATTTTATCCTGCAGATACTGACTAAATTCCTCAGCTCTGCCCCGCAACGGGTCCATCACCCCCCCAACTGAAGGAAGGAGCGAGTAACCCCAAACAGGGCGGCTGGGCGATTATCTGCGGACGCTATGAGGGCGGAGAAGTAGGATCTCCTCGCCACCCCCATAGCTGCCAGGTAAGTCCTAACATGGGCTCTTAGCTGGGCTTGGTCAGATTCAGAGCGAGTCACCCTCCACCTGCTCTCTAGTCCCCTTCTACGACGTTTCATCTCCCGGAGCTCCTCGGTATACCAGGGAGCTGAACGGGATCTGCGCCGAGTAAGGGGACGCATGGGAACAACCCTGTCGAGAGCCCCCATAGCCGACTGTTGCCAGGCAGCCACGAGGACCTCGGCAGGACTGTAAGGGATGCAGGAAAAAACCCCAGTTCTGCCTGGAACCTATTGGGGTCCATCAGGCGTCTGGGGCGGAACCATCTAGGTGGCTCCTCATCCCAGCGGTGTGGGGTGGCTTGATGGAAGACCAGCCGCAGGAGATAGTGGTCTGACCATGGAACGGGGAGGATAGTTGTATCACCACCCCCTAGACCACTCTGCCACTGCTCAGAGACAAAAACCAGGTCGAGCATGTTACCCCCCTCATGAGTCGGGCCATCTATTATCTGGGTCAGGCCCATGGCCTCCATGGAAGCCATGAACTCCTGGGCCAATGCCGACGCCAATCCCAGGGAAGGCAGGTTAAAGTCACCCAGAACCATAAGCTCTGGAAACTCCACCGCCACCCCCGAGATGGCATCAAGCAACCCAGGCAGGGCAGCTGAAACATAGCTGGGGGACAGGTATGTAAGCAGCATGCCCAACCGACCCGCAGGCCCGCATCTCAGGAGGAGGGACTCACACCCGCCTATCTCCGGAGCAGGGACCTCCCTTGGAAACAGGGTCTCCCGAATAACAATAGCCACCCCACCTCCCCTACCCTGGGGTCGTGACCGGTGCAACACCTGAAAACCTGGTGGGCAAATATCAACCAGAGGGACTCCTCCCTCCGGTCCCAACCAGGTCTCGGTGATACAGGCCAGGTCCGCTGGCTCCAGGCAGTTGTCAATGCTTCTTTGGGGGAGGGTTCCCTTCCCGCTGCCTTGAAAGAGGCAGTGGTGAGGCCCCTCCTCAAGAAGCCTGCCATGGACCCAGCCATTTTGAATAACTATCATCCTGTCTCCAACCTTTGCTTTTTAGCGAAGGTTGTTGAGAGCATGGTGGTTCAGCAGCTACCGATGTTCCTGGAGGAAGCTGATTACCTGGATCCGTACCAATCGGGCTTCCGGCCCGGGCACAGCACAGAGACAGCACTGGTCACGCTGATGGATGATCTCTGAAGGGCTCAATACAGGGGTTTTTCCTCTGTCCTAGTCCTATTAGATCTCTTGGTGATTTTTGATACCATCAACCATGGTATCCTATTGCAGTGGCTCGGGGGGCTGGGAGTGGGGGGGCACCATTTTATGGTGGTTCTCCTCCTACCTCTTGGGCCACTCGCAATCGGTGTTGACAGGGGGGCAGAGGTCGAGCCCAAGGCCCCTCACTTGTGGGGTGCCCCAGGGGTCAATCATCTTGCCTCTCCTGTTTAACATCTACATGAAGCCGCTGGATGAGATCATCCATGGTTTCAGGGTGAGGTATCACCAATATGTGGATGATACCCAGCTTTACATCTCCACCCTGAACCATATCAGTGATGCTCTCCCAGTGATGTCCCGTTGTCTGGATGCAGTGCGGATTTGGATGGGGAGGAACAGGCTCCGACTCAGCCCTAAGACTGAGTGGCTGTGCATACCGGCATCTCGGATTACTCAGGATATGCCATCTTTGGTCATGGGGGGAGAGGTGTTACCACCCCGTGGGCAGGGCATGCAACCTGGGTGTCCTCCTGGATACACAGCTCAGTTTGGAGGAGCAGGTGGGAGCTGTGGCCAGAGGGGCATTTGCCCAGGTGCGGCTGGTTCGCCAGTTGCACCCTTACTTGAGCCGAGATGCCCTATGGACAGTCATGCATGCACTCATCACTTCCTGAATCGACTACTGCAACGCTCTCTACATGGGACTACCCTTGCGGACCACCCGGAGGTTGCAGCTGGTGCAGAATGTGGCTGCGCGGGCTGTGATGAGGGTGTCCCGATACTCCCATGTTACACCCCTCCTGCGCGACCTGCATTGGTTGCCGGTTGCCTTCTGGGTGAGATTCAAGGTATTGGTATTGGGGTACTTGCGAGAGCGTCTCCTGCCGGCATCTTGCTCCGGTCGCCCGGTACACTCCCACAGGCAGGGCCTCCTTGGGGTACCGTCGGTTAGACATTGTCGATTGGCGGTGCCCAGGGATAGGGCCTTCTCTGTGGGAGCACCCACCCTGTGGAACCAACTCCCCTTGGGCCTTCGTATGGCCCCTGATCTCCGCTCCTTCCGCCATGACCTGAAGACCTGACTTTTTCAACAGGCTGATCTGGACTGACCAAGGGGAGGGAGGGTTTGTTTTGGAGTTTTTAATTAATTTTAATTCTATTATTTTAAGTGTATTAGGCTTGTAATTGTTTAATGGTTTTTTATTGTAAATTTTGTACTGGGTTTTTATTGTTAGCCGCCTTGAGTCCTTAGGGAGAGAGAGCGGCATACAAGTCTAATAAATTATTGTTATGATGATGATGATGATGATGATGACTCTGTTATCTAATCATGACAGCAGGCTGCTAGGTCAATGATCAGACCACACTTTCAGACCAAAGGCAATCTTGAAACAGTATCTTAAACTCTGAATTAGTGAGCTCTATCCACGCCTTATCACTGGAGGAGGAGGGTAGCAGAGTTATGTGAAATTGCAATATAATAATTTGACCACTTCTATCACCCCAGTATTAGGCGTATACATTTTTGGGGGAAAACCTCTTGACTGAAATTAGGCATAGGACACACAGAAGGACACACTTGAAAAAAAATCTGTGCCTGATATAATCAGTAGAATTCATAATGAATGGTTTTATTTGGTTTCCTCACTCTGCTAATGTTATTTTTACAGAGGAAAAGTCTTCTCAATGAACATGCTATCAATTGCTGTTAAATATGCTATACTGTAGTTTATCATCATGTGGGAACTCAGTCAATATTTGGTTACATTTAATTAAGTTCAGTTTCGCTGAATTCAATAAATTGTTTCTAACTATGATTACAGCTAAAGCATAATAACATTAAGTGTTAGAATGACTATAATTATTTTTGTCATGCCCCAGCATGTAACTTTATATTCTGTTGTTGCTCTCTAGCCCCATCTAGTGGCCAGAGGGACAAATATGCCCCAACATACAATCTTTATATACTGTTGTTGCTTTCTAGCCCCATCTAGTGGCCAGAGAGATGAATATCAATTATATTGTTTGAAGCTGACCCAACCCATTTTACTCATCAGTCTGTACTCTCATACAAGGGCACACTGGGAAGGCAGACTTCATTTCCTTTAGCATTTGGAGAAGGCAGAAGCACAAAGAAGAATCCATCTTAATCTGTGGCCCATGGTCATCCAAGGACAAGCCCACATCCCACACACAGAGCATCGCTGGTAACATGTAAATTGCTTGTATTTATTAATTGTTATGTTCAGCAGTAACTCAATACTGTCTATCTTGTATTTGGTTCTCATTGTATGTATCCTTATTTTCCCCAGCTTCATCATATCCTGTTCTTTCAATAAAGCATTCACATCTATGCACATGGTCTGTTTTATTGGAGGATAGGTGGGTTTAGCTGCATATCGAGATGCACAAGATTAATGTGTAGTGAGGACAGAACAATTTTCACGATATTCCCCAAGTCTGCCAGTTTGAAGCATGTTTATTTGGAACTCAATTTTTGCAGCAAAGATTTACTGGAAAATACTCATTCTACTTATGTATTGCTCAGTATGTTTTTAGGAATGTAAACATTTTGGCAATGACCAGCCTCTGAAGGAAAGGATTTTGGGAACTGGGGAAACTGATACAGGACATGCCTTTCTACCGGTCCCTTGAACAGTGATAACAAAAATATTTGAATCAATACACAAACTGAAACTTAATAAATCACTTAAAACTTTGAAAGTTTTAGTGCAATTTATGTGTTTAAAAAAAAATATGAACACACAGTCTGTAAAAATATGCATGAAGGTTACATAAGGTAAGAGTTTACCATTGTCAGTATGACCAGTGTAAAAATGGAAAAAGTACAATCTACAATGAGATCAAATGTACAAATGTACAAAAAAGAAAAAAATACAAAGTACAATGAGATGCAATGTACAAATATGACACGAGTAAACAAAATAAAATAAATAATATAGTAGTGATACTGGTAGTCCTCGATTTATGACCACATTGAGCCTAAAATCTATATTGCTAAGTGAGAAATTTGTTAAGTGAATTTTGTCCCATTTTACGACTTTTCTTGCCACAGTTTTTAAGTGAATCACTGCAGTTATTAAATTAGTAACATGGTTGTTAGGTGAACCTGGCTTCCCCATTGACTTTGCTCATCAGAAGGTTGCAAAAGGTGATCATACCACCCCGGGACAATGGTCATAAGTATGAAACAGTTGCCAAGCATCTGAATTTTGATCACATGATCATGGAGATGCTGCAAAGGTCATAATGGGAACGCATACTTGCGGGAACGCCTCCTGCCAGCATCAAGGTCCCTTCGCCCTGTATGCTCCCACAGGCAGGGCCTCCTCGGGGTGCCGTCGGCCAGACAGTGTTGGCTGGCGGCCCCCAGCAGGAGGGCTTTCTCTGTGGTATCACCCACCCTGTGGAACCAGCTCCCCTTAGGGCTCCGATTGGCCCTGGACCTCCGTTCCTTCTGCCGCAAGCTGAAGACCTGGTTCTTTCAGCAAGCCGGCCTGGACTGAAGTGGTGGGGCAGGTTTTTAACTGTATTTTAGATTAGTTTTATTGTTTTAGTGTTTATTGGGCTTGGGGGTTTAATAGTGTTTAATCTATTTAATTTGTATTGTGTATTTTTATGCTGTGAGCCGCCCTGAGTCCCTAGGGAGAAGGGTGGCATGCAAGTCCAATAAAATAAAATAAAATAAAATAAAATAATAAAATAAAATAAATATTGTGAAAAACAGTCATAAGTCACTTTTTTCAGTGCCGTTTTAACTTCGAACAGTCACTAAATGAATTGTTGTAAGGCAAAGACTACCTTTATTATTATAGCTACAATTCAGAGGTGGTATTCAGCAGGTTCTGACCAGTTCTGCAGAACCGGTAGCGGAAATTTCGAGTAGTTTGGAGAACCAGCAAATATCACCTGTGACTGGCCCCGCCCCCATCTATTCTCTGCCTCCTGAGTCTCAGCTGATCATTTGGGTCTTTTTTTGTTGCCCTGCACAGGAGAACAGAGCTGGAAAGCAGGTTAGTCGGGTGGAGAGGGAATGGGGATTTTGCAGTAACCTTCCCCTGGAGTAGGGTGGGAATGGAGATTTTACAGTATCCTTCCTCTGCCATGCCCACCAAGCCATGCCATGCCCAAGCCACACCCACAGAACCGGTAGTAAAATTTTTTGAATCCCACCACTGCTAAACTTCCTCAATAAAATTAGTATCTGAATCTAAAAAGAGAAGTAAATATTCAATTTATAGAAAGATTGGCAATAGAAACATAAATCATCCTATAAAATGTTAAAATTACAGTCAACCATAAAGAATTATTAAAATAAATATGTAACAGGAATTACTAGAGTAAGCTTTATACCCATCTGCTGCTGTTATATACAACTTGGTTACATTTTATATGTTAGAAGAAAGTCAATTTAAAATACCTCAGACCAATCTAAAATCTGTAACAACAGATGAAAGATGAACCATTATTAGAGACTGTTGTAAAATGGACTGTTGAATGTAGAAGTTTTCACTCAGGTCGGCATCTACAGCGGGAGCCGAAGCGAGCGCTGATTGGCTGAGCCGTTTGACAGCTCCCTATAAAAGGAGCTGTCAAACAGAGTCGCTGGCTCCCTCTCAGCTGTTACGCGCGGGCTGTCAGCCAGCCGCGGCTTGTGTTCCTGAAGAAAATAAAGCGTTCCCGTTTAAAGAGCTGCTCCGCCTCCGCCTCTTTCCTTCTCAGCGCGCCAATTATAAAACTGGCGACGAGGATGGGATTCTGACAGCCAAAGCAGAGCGTCGCTTCAAAGAAGAAGAGGACAGAGCAGCCGAAAAGCACCATTCAAAAGAGCCGACCGGACGAACTGCGAGATGACAGCACCTCCGAACTTCCCGCCTTTCCGGCCATCGGCAGAGACATGGACTTCATACATCAACAGGTTCGAATGCGTCATGGACGCTGCGAACCTGTCAGACATTCCCTCTAACAGGAAAAAGGCTTATTTCCTGAGTTTTTGCGGAGCCACCATTTTTGACACAGCTACTGCAATGCTAGCACCCCAGACTGTCAAGGCTGTTTCCTGGGAAGAGCTACAAGAAGTCCTGGGCAACCATTATGCCCCAAAGCCATCACGTACGCCCGCCATGCCTTCCGTCAAAGAACCCAAGCGGAAAACGAATCTGTCAGTGAGTATGTGGCAGCTCTCCGTTCAGCTGCCCTTCACTGTGGTTTCCGTGATCAGCTAGATGACATGCTGCTTGACCAGCTCGTCTGCGGGTAAGAGACCTACGTCTACAAAGGCGACTACTGGCTAAAGCAGACCTCACCTTGAAACAAGGTATAGAGGAAGCTCAAGCAGCTGAACTGTCAAGCGTGTCTGCAGCTGCCATACAGAAGTCAATCAACCTCCCAGGAAGCAAACCTAGCACTGCTATCAACTACGGCCGCTGCCTATGAGGATGAATACTTGGAGGAAGAGGAAGAGGTCAATCGCCTCAGAGCCCCTCGTCCATTCCAAAAGAAAAGACCACCTTTTCAGCAAATGATCTGTCTCAGTTGTGGAGGAAATCATTTAAGAACCACCTGCCGTTTCAGAAACGCAATTTGCCTCAATTGCCAAAAGAAGGGTCATCTGGCAAGAATCTGCCAATCACCAAGAAGCTCAAACCAACCTAGGCAAACATTAAACCTAGCAAAAAACCTTAAAAACAAGGAGGAATGCTATACTATTAACGAGGCATTCCAAAGAGCTGAGTCACTACCCCACTCTTTTAATATTAATAAGATTAATGTTGATCTCCTCCTAGAAGGCAATCCCTGCCAGATGGAAGTGGACACAGGATCATCCCTCTCACTCATCTCGTGGAAGACCCTGAACAACTTGCTGCCTTCCTTCAAACAGAAACAACTGCAACCCTGCAACCTGACCCTGAAGGACTACCAAGGACAACCCATTCCTGTCCTCGGAACAGGCAAGTTCCACATTAAATTTAACAAATTTCAGGGCCACCTTCCTCTAGTCATAGTGCAAGGCAGCCTGCCCAGTTTACTGGGTCTGGACTGGTTCCATTCTCTGGGTCTTCATATCTCCGAATTAACGCAGTTACTCCTCTCACTGTACAGAGCCTTCTAAATGACTTTGCTGAAGTTTTTGATGGGAAGTTAGGGTGTTACAAGGGCACCCCTATCTCCCTCAATTTAGATCCAAATGTAGCTCCAATACGCCTCAAGCCACGCAGAGTTCCCCTAGCCTTACGTCCCAAAGTGGATGCCCAGCTTGACAAATTAATTTCTCAAGGGGTTTTGGAACCTGTTGATTTTTCCAAATGGGAAACCCCCATTGTTACACCCCTTAAACGTGATGGCTCTTTGAGGATCTGCTCAGACTACAAGTCCACAATTAACAAGGGGCTCCAGCCTAATGCTTACCCTGTCCCCATAATACAGCATTTGCTTCATTCCTTGGGAAGAGTTCAATCTTCACCAAGCTGGACATGACTCAGGCATACCAGCAATTCCCTGTTGATAATGCAACTGCTGAAGCTCAAACTATTATTACACACAGGGGCGCTTTCAAATGCAAACGTTTACAATTTGGTGTCAGCGTGGCCCTGGTATTTTCCAATCTATTATGGAACGTTTGCTTTACAATATCAATGGTGTAGTCCCTTACTTCGATGACATCCTTATTGCTGCTGACAACCCTCAGCAGCACTTAACAAGACTTCGCCAAGTTCTCAAGTGTTTTCAGCAAGCTGGGCTGAAACTCAACAGAGACAAATGCATTTTGCTGCCCCTCACGTTGATTTTTGGGTTACCACATAGACTCCAAAGGAATCCACCCTATAGAGTCCAAAATCCAGGCAATTCAAGATGCCCCTGTGCCTCATAACAAAACTGAGTTACAAGCCTTTTGGGACTTTTGAACTTTTATAGCTCTTTTCTTCCCCACAAAGCCACTGTTGCTGAACCTTTGCACAGACTGTTGGACTCCAAAGCCACTTGGAAGTGGGGCCTCAGGAACAGGCCTCTTTCAAGGCTGTCAAATCCTTGCTAACCTCATCTAATGTCCTTATGCAATTCAGTGAATCACTCCCTCTTGTTTTGGTTTGTGATGCTTCTCCTTATGGGATTGGGGCAGTACTGGGTCACAGGTTACCTAATGGCCAAGAGGCTCCAATTGCTTATTTTTCCAGGACTCTTTCAAAATCTGAGCGCAACTACAGCCAGATTGATAAAGAGGCTTTGGCAGCAGTGGCCTCTGTTAAAAATTTCATGAGTATCTCTATGGGCACCAATTTGAACTAGTGACTGATCACCAACCCTTACTTGGTATCCTAGCAGGTGACAAGCCTAGCCCTCAAATACTTTCCCCAGAATGACTCGCTGGTCTCTTTTTTGGCTGCATACTCCTACAAACTTTCTTACAGGCCAGGTAAAGATGTTGCCCATGCTGATGCCTTAAGCAGATGCCCCTTGCCTGTTTTGTTTCTGACCCTGCCCCTTCTCTGTCTGTGTTCCTCCTTGAAGACCTTCAATTGCCTCTTACTGCTCATGACATTGCCTATGCTTCCTCTAAAGATACCCAGGTTTCTCAAGTTATGGATTGGGTGCAAAGAGGGTGGCCTGGGGCTGTTATCCCTTCTGAGTTCCGCCCCTACAAGTCACGCCAGTCTGAGTTAAGTGTGCTTAAGGGATGTTTATTGTGGGGTCCTCGTGTGGTTGTCCCTCGCCTATTACGTACTAGAATCATTGACCTGCTCCATGAAGGGCATCCTGGCATCAACAGGATGAAGGCTCTGGCCCGGAGTTACGTCTGGTGGCCAGGACTGGACGAGGCTGTCACCACTAAGGTGCAACACTGCTCCACCTGTCAGCTCTCCAGACCCTCTCCTCCAACCTCCTGCCCGGGGGAATGGGAGGACACCAATACCCCATGGTCCAGGCTGCATGTAGATCTGGCAGGCCCTTTCAGGGAAAAACTTCTTGGTGCTAGTTGATTCCTTCTCTAAATGGGTGGAACTGGTGCTCCTTAGGAACACCACTTCAGAGTCTGCCTGTTTGGCTCTGGACTCCATTTTTGCCTCCCACGGTTTCCCTGACACTTTGGTCTCTGATAATGGGCCTCAGTTTACCTCTTCCCCTTTCGAACTCTTCCTTGCCCACAGGGTATCAGGCACGCTTTAATCTCACCTTTTCACCCTTCTTCCAATGGCCTGGCTGAAAGAGCTGTGAGATCTGCCAAGGAAGCTTTGGGTAGGTTAGGGGAAGGGGACTGGCATACCAAGATAGCCAGGTATCTGTTGGCACAGCATACCACCCCTAGCACCACTACCAACCTCTCTCCAGCTGAACTCCTTATGGGGAGGAAGCTACGCATAACTCTAGACCGCCTGCACCCCATGTATACCCCCAGGGCACCCCTAGACTCTTCCAGCAAAACAAGGGGGTTTTATCCTGGTGATCCAGTCTATGCCCGAAATTATGCAGGGGCTCCCTTGTGGCTTCCTGGGTGGGTAGAACAGCAGACGGGCCCTAAATCATACAGAATAAGGCTAGGGGATGGGAGACTATGGCAGGCATGTGGACCAACTAAGAAGTCGTTGGAGTACTCCTACAGGTCCTGCCCAGTTGGAGCCAGAAACAGAAGAAAGGGGGGACGATGGACTTACTGACTTACAAAAAGCGACTCCCGAACAGCGGTCTCTCGGAAGACTCACCTGACTCAGCAACAACTGAAGCACCCTCTCCAGCCTCCAGCCATCTACCGCAGCCCACGAGAGAAAAGAAGGCAGCGATGTCCCAGGAAGAAGCCACCGAGCCGAGTGCTGCTCCTGCCTTGCCAAGACGTTCGGCTCGGAATAAGCGGTGACCTGCCTATCTCGATGACTACGCCTGCGCGGTCTAGGGGGAAGGAGTGTTGAATGTAGAAGTTTTCACTCAGGTCGGCATCTACAGCGGAGCCAAGCGGCTGATTGGCTGAGCCGTTTGACAGCTCCCTATAAAAGGAGCTGTCAAACGGAGTCGCTGGCTCCCTCTCAGCTGTTACGCGGGCTGTCAGCCAGCCGCGGCTTGTGTTCCTGAAGAAAATAAAGCGTTCCCGTTTAAAGAGCTGCTCCGCCTCCGCCTCTTTCCTTCTCAGCGCGCCAATTATAAAATGGACAATGTAACTGCACATAAAATATAAATTCAGTTGAACCCTCAGCACAAGGGCAGGTGTGACTAGCCACAGATAATACATTTCCTACATAACAGTGCTAAGCATAAGTTATTGAACCTGGCCCTGAAAAGGAACCTTAATTATGATGGAGATATTAATGAATAGATATAATTAGCTGATTTGCATTGAAAGTGCTAACTCCTGAGACAGGGTAGGGTGTTGCGCATAGACTAGGCCTCATTTGGCATTGCATGGGGATATGATACTCCTCAATAATCAGACCTCATGTTTCCTGCTTTGCAATTCACAACTATGAACTGAGCAGGAGTAAACAATTCCAGAACATAACATTAGATCATGCATGTTATTCCCAAGATTTGGCAGCCTTTACAATCTATACGATGTTAGTAATTTACAGTATTGTAAGAGTGAAAGGAGAAAACCGGAGAACATTATAGAAAAGCTAAAATGAGATAAGTAACATTTTTTCTGGAGAGAATTTAAACAACTATTGTATGTCTGCTTTTAATATGCACCTAAAAACCGTCAAAGCTTACTAAAATGTTGCCTGGGGCATTAAAAAGAATTATAACTTTTCAACTGGGAAAGGCATCTTGTCCGGCTTGACAGATTATAGGCTATTAAAGAGAAAACAAAAATCTTGCAAATGACAGTGCACATATTTGCGTTCAGGCCAAAGGTAAGGCAAAATTATGTATTAGGCCCTAATTTACATCTTATATTAAACTATAATTTGTAGTGGGCCCACGGTGGCTCATGTGGTAAGACCAGGGGTGGGATTCTACCTGGTTGGACCAGTTCTATAAAACTGGTTGTTATGATTCTGTGCAGTTTGGAGAACTGGCAAATCAAGCCACTGGCTGGCCCCTCCCCACCCCTCCCTGCCCACTCCCTCCTTACCTGGCATGTGCGCCATCAAACTTGCCTGTGTTTGGTAAGTTGCTATTTTCAGCTGTTCTGCTGTGCCGGGAGATTTAGATTCGCTAGAAAGCAGGAAATTGTTGGATTTCTTGCTTTCTAGTGAATCCAAAAGCAGAGCTGAACCTTTCTTAGGACTGAAGCTTCTATTTTTCAGTGCAGACTCAGGCAATAGATTGCAGAAAGGTAGATCTCTGAGTGAATCTGTGATTCTGTGAGCAACTCAATCTGCCTGCCTGCTTTGCCTGATTTTGGGTAAATGTCGCTCTTTTTTTAAAATAAAAAATTCAATATTTACATAAATATTTACAATATTTACATACAAGCCACGCCCAGCCAGTCACGTGACCACCAAGCCATGCCCAGTCAGCAAGCCACACCCACCCAGTCATGTGACCACCAAGCCACAACCACAAATTAGGCCATGCCCACAGAACAAGTTAAGAAATTTGAATCCCACCTGACTGATAACTACCATAGTCTCAGAAAGTTTTTATGATAATATATTTATGTTTAATATTGACATTCATTCCGTCATGCAAAAATTGGATGGCTGCGTATATTTTTTGAAAGATGCCTGCACAGTTTGTTTAGCCCAGCCCTATCAAATCAGTATGTGTGCTTAAAGTTTCTTTGAAAGAAAGAGGGCTTAGAATAAATTGAGTTGTTTATGCATTTCAAGGCCTATTTTGTTCTGAGTCAGAAGAACTCCAGTATAAACCAAAATGTCTTCTGTGATTACATCACTTCCTCTGAGGCTCATGCTACTGTATGTACAACACCAGATGGCCACATTTATCTGCATTCCTCCAGTCTTTGAGGTGGTAGAAAAGTATGCCAGAATAATTTGCCATGCTATACCCTGCCAGCGTTCCGTGTGCCTTTGGCATTTAGTCATGCCGGCCACATGACCATGGAGATGTCTTCGGACAGCGCTGGCACTTAGGCTTTGTAACAGAGGTGAACACCGCCCCCTAGAGCCGGAAATGACTAGCATGTGTGAGGGGAACCTTTACCTTTTACCTTTATACCCTGCCTCAATAATAAGGGTGAGTTATTTATTTGTCGGATTTGTTTGTTGGCCATATTGATAGGGCTACCTAAATCTATGAAGACACTGGATGGCATATATTAAAAAGAATTAAAAAATTGTGACCAAAAAACACCTAATGAATGTTCCAAACAGGGGGGAAAAACTATTCAAACATTCAGAATCCTATAAAAGATTCATTACCCAACCTATGCCAAGCCCTAGGAAAAAAGCCAGCTTTTTAGAAACCTTTCTAAGCAGTCAAGATAGCAGTCAGATTTTTAAATAGTTTTTAAACAGTCAATATAGCAGCCATAGCAACTCTGTTCCAGACGGCAGGCATAATGACAGAAAAGGCCTCCTTTCTGAGTTCTGACAGATGACTTTGTTTAATTAGTGAATTTGGCTCAAACCAACTTTATCTGATGGCATAGAAACTATCAGAGACTATTTGCAGAGACTGTTGGTTTGCAAATAATACTGTCCATATTGCTTTAAGTCAGATAATTTAAAGGCAATGATTAGTTGAGTCCCCTTGAAACATTTTCCCTCCCACGAGATCATTGGCCCCTAGGACAATCCACTAATTGCTTTCCTTAATGCACAATAAAGCGGGGGGTGAATGTGACTGTGTGCCTATACCAGAAGCTTCAGCCAGTTTTCAAGTTGCTTGATGATGCCCACGTTCAGAAAGAAGTTCCATAGTAGGCACTTAGCAAAGTGGGTTAGTCATTATGTGGCCAGCCTTTCCTCCAGCCCAAGCAAAACTGACCAGAGAAGGCAGAGCCTTCTCAATTGCAATGATGAGAGGGTTACCCCAATATGAGCTGGATAGCCACTGCTCCATCATCACCAACATTATCAACGAAATGTTGCAAACTGTCCATACAGCAAAAACTTGTGTTATAAGAGGGAGAATATTTTAAGACTGGAATGGCTAAAGGAAATGGCTGCCTCTACCATGGACTAGGCATGAGGCAAAGGCAATATTCTTATTTACACATATTAGTAACAGGGTGGGTGAATGATGGACAAATGTGTCATTCCACCATTGCTGGTAGAAGAACCTGAGCATGTTTATCCATTCACTCTCTATACATTGCTTTCCTTGATTTACAGTTAGCCTTTCTTCCCCATAGGAAGATTCTGGTCAAAACTGTTTCATTCTTCTATAGATCAAGGATTTGTTTGCCCAATTAGGATGCTACATTTGATCACTGTTATATCAGTTATACGTGGTGGTAGTGATCATTTCTCTGCAGACATCACAATCCAGAAACTGGTAAAACAGAGTTGTATTCTGATCTCTTTTGTATTTCAACATTAATGTGAATTCAGTGGTCATCCCTTAACCAAGGCAGAATTTGATTTATTTATTTTACTTATTAATCAGATTTATATAGCAACCCATCTCACAAAAAGCAACTCTTTTTTCTAACCTAAGTTGACCTTAGAAGTCTACAATTCTGCCAGCTTACTCTATGGAAGAAAGGTTCACAATTATTCCAAAACCCAAATTATGATCTTTTCAAAGGAATGGAAATGCTGCAAATACTACTGGGAGATAAATAATGATCCCATACAACAGTTTTAAATAGCACAGTCCTGGGGAATCTGGCCTGAACAAATTTCTCACCCTATTTCTTATAAGTCTAAAAAAATGTGCTAGGGCCTTCTTGGGTTTCTTTCATATCAAAAGAGGCAAGAACATACACACATTTCCCAGTACTTATAAAGCTCTCCTGTATGTGTATATAATAACCAAAGCAGGCATACCCAACCCATGGCTCATGGGCTGCATGAGGCCTTGGTTGGCTAGTAATGTGATCCCACAAGATTGTAAACTTTTATTATGCAATTTATATACATTAACTATATTATACATTTTATATATAGCCGAAGACTTCACTCAATAAGGCCCAGCCAAGCCAAAAGGTTGGATACCCAGGACCTAAAACTTAGATATCATCCAGTCCAGATCCCTAAGAGTGCTATTCCTATTACTTGGTTGCACCTCAAATGAAGCACTTTGCTTAGAAACTGGGATGATTCTGGGGTTGGAGCTCTAGCTTCCAGCTTAATTTTGGTCTCAAGTTCCATTTTTCTAGAGACTCCATGGCTGTTGTGGTCCTTCTTGGTAAACGTTCTTCTTCCTGGAAATCATGAACCTGATTTGTGCTTGCCTAGCTTGTAAGTGACAGCAGGTGTTTAACAAACATCTCTAGAGTACCATAGGGTTGATTTAGCCATGGATACTGACCACATTTGAATAGGAAACCTTTCGCATCAGCGAATATTCCATACTGCAGAGCCTTTTCTGTAGCTCACTTTGCTGTTTGCAATTTTGGAGGAGATGTATAAATAATACTTCTTTTGCAGAATGAACTGGCCTCAAGATCTAGACTCTAAAGGAACCTGAAATTCCAGCAAGTGTGTCTCTTGAATGTTCGTTAAATAACATCTTATGTTTTCTTCTTACAGTTCCACTTGTTAATAGTTGTCCCAGTAATTCTGAGAACTTAATTTCCTTCCTATTGTTTAACAGGAACCTTAATATATCGCAAGAGCGGTACAATTTCTTTGGGAACATTGTTTTACACAGGAAATTGTTCCCTAAACTTTTAGGACCCAATTAGCACTTTTTCCAATTCTTTTTCCTTTCCAAATGTGTTATCTACTGTCTTATGTTTTGGGTCTTTATATTTTACTGATCACTCATCCTTGTAATATTTATACATATATATGTATATTTGCACAGACTTGCTCAGCAGTTTGGTATTATGCGCGTAAGCATTTAGTTTTTTATTCATATTTAGATTCTTCAGTATCATTATCTGTATGTATGGCATTATAGTTTGTTATTTTACACATTTTATTGATTTTGCACGGAGACGGCATTGGTCGCACTGATGGATGATCTCTGGAGGGCCCGGGACAGGGGTTTTTCCTCTGTCCTGGTCCTATTAGACCTCTCAGCGGCTTTCGATACCATCGACCATGGTATCCTTTTGCGATGCCTCGAGGGGCTGGGAGTGGGGGGCACTGTTCTTCGGTGGCTCTCCTCCTACCTCTCAGGACGGTCGCAATCGGTGTTGACAGGGGGACAGTGATCAGCCCCGAGGGCGCTCACTTGTGAGGTCCCTCAGGGGTCAGTCCTCTCCCCCCTTTTATTTAATATCTACATGAAACCACTGGGTGAGATCATTCATGGTTTTGGGGTGAGGTATCACCAGTATGCTGACGATACCCAGTTATACATCTCCACCCCAAACCAGATCAGTGATGCCCTCTCTGTGATGACTCGCTGTCTGGATGCGGTACAGATCTGGATGGATGGAAACATGCTTCGGCTCAACTCGGCCAAGACTGAGTGGCTGTACATACCGGCATCTCGGTCCAGTCAGGATTGTCCATCGTTGACCATAGGGGAGTGGTGTTGCCCCTGTGGATAGGGCTGAACCTGGGGTCCTCCTGGATGCGCGGCTCCAGTTGGAGGAGCAGGTGGGGGCCGCGCCAGGGGCCTTTGCCCAGGTCTGGCTGGTTTGCCAGCTTTGCCCGTTTCTGGACCGAGATGCCCTGCGTACAGTCACTCATGCCCTTGTCACCTCACAACTCGACTACTGCAACGCCCTCTATTTAGGACTGCCCTTGCATACCATCCGGAGACTGCAGCTGGTGCAGAATGCGGCCGCGCGGGTGGTAATGGGAGTCACCCAATTCTCCCATATTACCCCCCTCCTGCGCGACCTGCATTGGTTGCCGGTTGCACTTTGGGTGAGATTCAAGGTTTTGGCTTTAACATTCAAAGTCCTACATGACATGGGTCCACAATATTTAAGGGAGCGTCTCTGGCCGATATTGAGTGCCAACCGCCCTGTATGGGCACACAGGCAGGGGCTCCCCGGTGTCCTGTCGGCAAGTCAATGTCGGCTGGCGGTCCCCCGGCAGCGAGCCTATTCTGTAGCGGTCCGTGACTTATGGAACCAACTGCCTTTGGAGCTCTGTCTGGCCCCTGACTCGGCACCTTCCACTGCGATTTGAAGACCTGACTATTTGACCAAGCCGGGCTGTGACTACCTCACGGGGTTATGGGATAGTTTTAATTATTTTAATCTGGTCTTATTGGACTTGATGACTGTTTAATTCTTTCTTAATTATTTATTGTATTTGTATGTTTTAATTGTGAGCCGCCCCGAGTCTTCGGAGATGGGGCGGCATATAAGTCCAATAAATAAATAAATAAATAAATAAATAAATAAATTTTAGAAAATGTACTTTTTAGCTTGCACTTTGTGTATCTTATTAAAAACTGCACATAATATTGGTAAATTATGATAATAAAATTAACTAACTAACTAAACAAATAACTATTATTATGAGGATATGTCTGCCCGAAATGGTTAGCCAATTGTTTTAAATTGGATGGTTATGTAAGTTGAAGTAATAAATGAAATATAGATTTATATGCCAGCTTCACATGAAGATTACCCAATGTCTAGCTTTAATGATTATACATTACCAATGGATTGTTATGACTATTCTCTGATCTTTTTTGTTAAAGAAATAATATTTATTCTTCACAATCTTATTAGTTATTGCCTTCTTCCAAAGAGTTGATTAATAGCTCCCTCTGGTGGCCAAATTCATTTAAAACATAGAGTGAATTTTGTACTTTCCCAGTTTTATCATGGTCTGGAAATAAATCTGGCCGTGACATAAAACAATCAAACTCATATTATTATATGGTTAACTTTTGCATGCGTTGAATTTGTGGCAGACCCATGGGGGCAGCTGTGAGTTATACAGAAGGATTGGGCTGATGATTTTCTCAGTCCTGCTCTATTAGGTTAGCTATTAGAATAGAATAGAATAGAATAGGAAATAGAATAGAATAGGAAATAGAAATAGAAATAGAAATAGAAATAGAAATGGAATGGAATAGAACAAGAAATAGAAATAGAAATGAACTGGAATGGAATAGAATAGAATAAGAAACAGAAATAGAAACAGAAATAGAAATAGAATAGATTAGAATACTTTATTAGCCAAGTGTGATTAGACACACATGGAATTTGTTTCCGGTACAGAGGCTTTCGGTGTACATGCAAAACAACAAGTACCGTATTTTTCGGGGTATAAGACGCAATTCCCCCCACCCAAAGTGGGTGGAAATGTCTGTGTGTCTTGTACAGCAAATGTTGCTGAAGCCCCACCCACCCACCAGCCCCCACCCCTCTGCCTCTGCCTCCCAGCAATTTGTGCCCTGTTTTCAGCCTCCGCACCCCTCCGTTTTCAGCTTCCCCCTGCCCCATGGGATGCATGGAGGCTGAAAACGCGGGGCACTGAGGTAAAAAAATGGAGCATGTGGAGGCTGTGATAGATGATGGTGATCTCTGCAGACTGGAACAGCTGATCTTTGTTATTCTGGGAGGCAGATTCAATCGACAATCAGCTGCTCATGCTAAATCAGGCTGTGCTGAAGCCGACCAGGCTCAGAGGTGGTATTCAGCAGGTTCTGACCAGTTCTGGAGAACCGGTAGCGGAAATTTTGAGTAGTTTGGAAAACCAGCAAATACCACCTCTGACTGGAGATTTTACAGTATCCTTCTCCTGCCACGCCCACAGAACCGGTAGAAAAAAAATTTGAATCTCACCATTGACCAGGCTGTTTGCTGCAAGGAGGCAAACTGCTGGGAGGCGGAGGCAGAGGCAGATTTCCCCCCCTGGTTTTCTCCCCAAAAACTAGGTGCATCTTATAGTTAGGAGCGTCTTATAATTTGAAAAATACGGGTAATAACAATCTTAATAACAAAGTATAAAAATCATAATAATGATACCAATAGAAAAGGTAGTGGAACAAATGAGAAGGATAGAAATAATATAGCCACACTACATGGGTAATAGATGTAAGACAGAACTGTGAAAATTACGTGTTCAGCAGAGTGATGGCACAAGGAAAAAAACCTGTCTCTGTGTCCAGTTGTTTTTGGCATGCAATGCTCTGTGGTGTCATGCAAGGGGAGGAGTTGAAATATTTGTGTCCAGGATGTGAGGGGTCTGTAGTTATTTTTTCAGCCTTCTGACCCTTGCAGTATACAGGTTCTCAATGGAAGGCGGGCTGGTTGCACCAAGATCTGTGGTGGTGCAGTGGTCAGAATGCAGCATTCAGGCCAATTCTGTTAATTCTGTTAGATTCTCATTGGTTCAAGGTTGACTTCCATCCTTCCGAGGTCGGTGAAACCAGGACCCAGATTGTTGGGGGCAATAGGCTGACTCTGTAAACTGTTTAGAGAGGGCTGTAAAGCACTGTGGAGCGGTATATAAATCTAAGTGCTATGACTAATCGCTATTAGGTTTTTCTGTAGACCTAACTATCCATTGAAATCTGTACCTGTCCTATTTAGTTGTTGTACCAAACTAGAAAGTTATAGAAGAATAAAAAGGTACAATCTACCTACAGTTCTTTTAATTTGGGGAGAAATCTCTCCAGATAATAGGAACAACTGTAGGCACTAGGTTGGGGCCACAATAGGTCAATATCTTTATGGACTATTTAGAATAGTTTCTCATAACAAGTTCTTCACCTTCTGTTATCTAAATTATCTTTTCTATCCAAAATTAATCAATGACTCATTATTATTATATGGGGTGCAGGGAAATTTAATTACTGCTTTTTTATCCCATTGGGAATCTGAATCTAGCCTACTTTGTCTAATCAACTGTCACAAACAGCATGACTTTCTGGGTGCCACCATATATAGTTAAGGATACTTACATCTTTCCTTCAGAGCGATCAAATAACTACTTTTGTACAGACTTATATGACTGTCATGGCTCCTTCAGAGCCCAGTTTGGAGGGAGAGGAGGAGGAGAAGTTGGAACTAGGACCGTCCAACAGGGAAGGCATGCCAGGGGCTGAGGATGATGCTGTCCTGGGTCCCTCAGGCATTGGGGAAGGCGGTCTACCAGATGGAGAGCTGCCTGCCTGCACAGACACAGGGGAGGATCGGCTACTGACCCACAGTGGTGCTAATAGGCAGCCAATCTCCTCCGATGAGGAACAGCTGTCTACTCCACTCGATGCAAGAGCAAAAACAGTGGACCATAGGCAAAAACAGTGAAGGACTGCAAGGCTACTCGGGAAGAGTAGCCCACCCCTCCTCACAAAGAACACTTAACAAGAATCTGTGAGGAGTTAGTCTTTGCCAGGAACAATTGTTGGCTTTGGCTTACACTCCCCCAGCTTTGACTGGTGCCTTGACTTGCTCTTTGCCTTGCCTTGGGGAGGTAGGGAGTTGAAGTCCACAAGTCTTAAAGTTGGCAAGGTTGGAGACCCCTGCTGTAGAGGCCTGCTTTCCTTGACCACCTGGGTTATATTCAGTGGTGGTATTCAGCAGGTTCTGACCAGTTCTGAAGAACTGGTAGCGAAAATTTTGAGTAGTTTGGAGAACCAGCAAATACCACCTCTGACTGGAGATTTTACAGTATCCTTTTCCTGCCACGCCCACCAAGCCACGCTCACAGAACTGGTAGTAAAAAAAACTGAATCCCACTACTGGTCATAACAGAGACACACAATTTAGAGCTATAATAAAGCATTTCCCTAATTCAGAGGTGGGGAAAGGTGGTGATAATGCTTCAGCACAATTTATATTGGATAAACTGACTGACCTCTAGAGAAAAAAGTATGCAAATCCTACACAAATTGTTAACTGATTATGTGCCATTGAGTTGGTGTCAACTCTTAATGACCATGTAGATAAACCATTTCCAGGATGATCTGACTCCAATCTGGCCCTTTAGGTCTTCTAATGGTGCACCCATCAGTAATGTAATTAAAATCCACCCACTTTGATGCCAGAGATCCTCTTCTCTTTCCTTCTACCTTTCCCAGCATTGTAAACTTCTAAAGGGGATTAGGTTTTTAACATAGCAGTCCTGGACATGATAATTTGATCCTGGGAATTGTGCCTCAAATGAGAACTCTTGAGTTGATTTATTTTTATGAACCATTTATTTTCCTGGCCATCCAAAATCCAACTGCTGTGTCTATGGAGTGTCACAAAAAAACCCACCATTGACTGCACAATTCAGATCATTATAGATAATAAACATGTTTGCTATCAGATACTGATCTGTGATCGTCTGCTTATTCTTTTACTTATGATAGTTGATCCTAAAAGACAGAAATTCTTTACCACTTCAGTATCTCTACTGTCAATTCTTGTGGTTCTTACTAGTTTGATCTTTATGTTTAATCTTAGTCCCATTTCTTATTATACTATTTGGCTTTAATCAATAAAGCTTGTAGATCCTTTGAATTTTCAGCTATCAGATAAAAGCTTTAGCATAGCTTGTTTCTGGTGTTTCTTCCTGTCATTTTAAAACCATGCCATTCCTAACAGATCTGTAAGGGGAGTGCGTAAGTGCACAATCGTGCCTACCGTCCCTGTCCTATTGTCCCCATTTATTTGTACCTATTTCCTGTATTCATACTTATTCTTATACCTATTACCTTGTAAGTGATTGACAAATAAAAATAATAAATAAAAAATGTTCACATTCTTCCATTGCAACTTCCCTCAATATACAGTACATTCAAGGGAGAACATGTAACCTTGTATCTGTCAACTCATAAAACATTTTCTATGGTTCCGGGACAATTGACACCTTAACAAAAAGAGATGACCTAGCGTGGAAAGGGACAAAACTCTACATCCCAGAATCCCTATGCAACTTTCTCTTGCCAAACAATTGTTCTATTCAGACAATAGTGTCCTGTCCTTTATATATAGATTTTTCATGAGGACATTGAGAGATTCTAGGAGTTCCATTTTCCTAAGTACAGTTGAGATAAGGCACAATCAAAAGCCGGTTTAAAATCAATGAAGAACATACTGACTTTTTTTTGGCATTCTCAGTTATCCAGTATGCATCAGTAATTGGTTTTTTCTTTTTCTTTTGCCTTTTCTAAAATAAAGTTGGACATCAAGCATCTCCTTTTCCATGTATGGCTGTAATCCATGTTAAATGATCTATACGTTGTTGCTACGATGTGAAAGTAAAGGGTTATATAAATGCTCTCCTTTCTTTTGATATGTAGACAGACCTCTTCCAATGTGTTGGTCATTGTGTTGTTCTCCAGCTTTGTTGGCAGAGTTTGATTAGAATCTTTACTGATTCTTCCATGAGTTCCTTTAGCCTTCAGACTTATTAATAACCAGAGTACTTATTTAAGTTTGCCTTCTTCTATTAAATAGAGAACATCTTCAGGGTATCTTCAACATTGAGATCTCTACTACACAGAATTTTAGTACACTTCTTCCATTCTGGTTGAGTGTTTTTGAATTTATTACTGTCTGTTCATTGTCAATTTTAGAGTAAGAATTCAAGGTTAAACCCTTCTTCTGAGTTCAGACATTTTCAAAAACTTTTTCCATCTTCACAGATATTGTAATATTGTTTTTTTTCTAACTATTCTCAGGTTCTTCCTGAGATCTTTGCATCTTTCTTGGGTTTAGCTTCTCTTGCAATTTCTGCCATTTGTTCTGATTTCCAGTTTGCTTTCTTCTGTTTTATGATCTTTGACAATCTCTTTTCACATTCATCCTTAAAATGTGTTTGATTTCATGCAACAATTTCACTGTTCCCTATTAGCAAGGTTCAAAATAAGCCCTGATGTTCTCCTTGAAAATGATGGATATATGCTTCAGATCATATTATGGCAACTGCTTAGTTTTTTTTCTCCCATTTTAGCTTGACTTGGAACTTGTACATAAACAGTTTGTAATTCACTTCACAATTGGTCCCTGGCCAGATCTTCCTTGTTATAATTGAGTTCTTCCACTTCCTTGTATCAATAATATAGTTCATTTGATTTATTGTACTCTATCTGGTGATCACCTTATGTATACTTGTCCTTTTAGTTAGCAATAGATTAGCAATAAAGAAAGCACTGTTTCATATCTCGTGCGCGGCCCTCCCAAGCTCTGTTTTCGCTGGCAAGAGGGTTGCAGGAGGCTATCCCAGCCAAAAATGGAGCTCACAAGAGCCACATGCAGCCCCTCCCACCTGAGCTTTTTTGCTGGCAGACTGTTGCAGGAGGTCGTCCCAGCCGAAAATGGAGCTCGGGAGCCCATTTTCACTGGCGGAGCACTCGGGCTGCCACAGGCACCCCTGACATGAGTGACATCATGCTGGCCATGCCCACCCCATCCCCCTGAGGTCAAACACAATCCTGATGCAGCCCTCAATGAAATTGAGATCGGCACCCCTGGACTACATTGTTATCCAATTTTTTTTTTAAAAAATTAATGCTTTATTGAATTTTTTCCGTTTATATGTATTACCAATAGTTATTAAACAGTGCTGTGACATTATATATACATTTATGTGTCCTATCAAAACTTACAATGCATAATACTTTCTTTTTAAAATAAGTTTTATTCAATTTTTCCAAAACAACATAAAAAAAGCTCTTTTCAGTGTACAACATAATTCTGAGTCACTTTTTACATTCAAATATGACAGTAATTATATATTCATTTTTAACATTCAACATCCTATCTTATACATTAAATAATGTTATTTTCCATCTAAATATCTTCTCAATTCGTTTCAATTTATTTCAAAGATTGTATCCAAATTTGTATTATTTATTTACGTATCATATTTAAGAAGCATCCATTTCTCTCATAAGGGACCTGTCTCTGCTATATTCTGCTTTATGAAAGCATTCCGTTCCTTGTTTTTCAATGTCTTGAGTAGTAAATGATATGATTCTCTGATTAAAGCAGCATCAGTTGTGATATCTTTGTTCTGCACAGTAGTATTAGGAGAAAGATATCAGGTGTGGCACCTCCTAAGAAACTAGCAGTGGCAGCAGGAACTATCAAGTTGCTATTTCAAAGCAGGTGGTGGGCCAAAACCACTTGTGAAGACTCATATGACCACTTGTGAAGATTCATACGGTTTGGGGGAAAATTTGAAAACTCCAGGTTTCCGTTTTATTGGCTTAGCTGTTCTGCTACAATGATTTACATGGGTTATTGCACCAGGTTTTTAAAGGAGTTGATCAGTAGTTGGATTTGAAAGACACTGAGAACTTCATTTTTTTCCTTTGTAATGGTATGTGGGAAAGACTTTGAGACTGGGCGAAGAGACACTGCCAAGAAAACAGTCTGATAAGAGACAGCATATCTTGCAGCCAGATAGTGAGCAAAGCAAGAGGCCCAGTACCACCCTAGTTTCTTGGGCTGTAAGGAAATGAAGGAGGGGGGATCTTTTTTCATGCAGAAGATTAATGTTGGCTTCATGAATCACAACTATATGAACTAATAATACTGTATTATAAAGCTATATTGACAGAAGATTTACATCGATCTTATGGGTAAATCAGATAGGAATCAGATAAACTAATTTTGTTATTGTAAAACTACATTGACAAAAACTTGCAAGTATGAAAATACAATGCTCTCCCCACCTACCCTCCAACTCCTTTACAGCCTGAGAAACTAGGGTTTCTTCTGAGTCTCTTGCCTTGCCCACTGTGTAGCCAAAAATTATGTTGTCTCTTATCTGCCTGTTCCATGGCAACATCTCTTCACATAGTCTCCAAACTGTCTTTCCCACATACTATTACATCCTATGAATAATGCAGTTCTATGTTTATGGCATTTTCACAAAGTGGCTGCTGTCATGATTGTTGTGGCCAATCACAAAGCATTCTCTTATTAGGAGTCAATCGGATGAGATTACTCAAAGTTACCCCCTCTAGTATACTAGGCCACTCCGTGGAAACTCAGGCTTTAGTTGTGATATTAGATTATTGTGAGCTACTGTATTAATTTGATGTATTGTATTTTATAATCTGTCTAATTACTGGCTTAAACTACTATTATTACCTCATCTTTTTTTTTTTAAAACTTGGATAGGTGGGCATACTTCCAATTACTCACTACTGCAATTACTTACTATTTTACTTTCTAAGAATGCTTCTGGGAATTTTTGGAATATACATTATGAGAAAGATTGGAACTTTTCTCAGAAGCAGATAAATCTACAAGCATGCTAATAAAGCTGGTAAGCGAAAATTGTTTTAATTTATATAAGAAAATAAAAGATGCCTTTAAAATAGAAAATAGGCATCTATACCTGCATATTGTAAGCAACCTTACTGATTATAACTGAGGCTGAGACCACTGATCACAGTAGTATGGTCATATTGTTATACATGGAGAAAATGAATATACAAAACGTTTGGAGAACCAGGAAGCTACTGTAGCTCCTCTGTTCCTACCAAACTTCCATAATAAAATGGCACAGAACAGTAGATATTTTAGTCGTTATAAATACTATTGAATAGACTGATATTGGTTCATATCAATAAAATTACTTTTAGCACCTTATGACCAAAAATTACATAAAATGTCTGTACCTCTTCACAGAATTTATATTTTGTCAAACTTAATTTAAAAAATCTGCATTCAAATAAGCAAACAAAAACCCTATCCTCAAACATAAGACTTTCACTGTTGCAATACAAGAAATTCCTATTGCTAGTTATTAGGTCTGTAATTGAAAAATTCTAGAAAATACAAGCACCTCTTTCTTTGAATCAAAATGGAAAATTCTTCTGCCCCAAATGTTGTAGCAAAAAAATAATGTAATAGCAAAGGACCTTTAAAATCTTTTTTTAAAGGGACATAAATCATTACCTGTAAAATTGTTCTGAATATAAACATGGAATATATAAAATGGTTATATTCTTATTCCCAAGTTTTTCTTAATTTGCTTTTTCATCTTGATATTCATTATATGTTTACACATAGACAAAAAAGATTAAGTCTACATTTCAGGAGTCTTGACAAATTGACTTTTATCTGAATAAAAAAAATGAAGAATACATCTGAGTAATTCTATGTATATGAATGTTATGGTTAAACACCTAGGCATAATTAGCTACTAATGCTAGCACCTGCTGTTTGTTTTTCCTTTGCAGGAATATGAACATTTTTCAGAAGTTACACTGCTGCTTTTCAACAGGCTGAGAGAAAAAAGATCCATTCTCAGTGGGCCAAATCTTCCCTTTTGGGTCAAACATGTTAATCTTCATTCTAATCATAGCTGTCATATTTTTATTACGCTGCTTTGTTAATCGCATTGGTGTTTTCTCTACCAGAACGAAATCAAACGCAATGCTACCCTTCCAAAATGTCCGTGACCTTTTCTACCTCCATCACTTGGCTTTCGTTGTTGCCTGAACTATCCTGTCACCAATCAGTCACCCAGTATTATTCTCTGGAACAGTTACAGCCATTGCTGAAAGAACACTGCAAGCAGCACATCAGGGTGGAGAAAAGAAAAAAAGCAAGCCTTCCCTATTGAAATACAAACAAATATATTGGACGCCGGCAGGTCGATCGCGTCATCTTTTTCCTTTAAATTTGCATTTACAATCAATCGTCTGGCCGTTATTGTCTTTGCAAACCTCCGAAAAAGCTGTTCTCGATTGGGGCCATCAGATCGGGTGATCTGCGCCCATAATATTCTTTTGTTGTAGCGGCGTCTGGCTCCCGGCCGGCTGAGAGATGCGACGAAGAGGGAAGCAGCAGGCAAAGCCGAAGCGAACACCTCTGAAGGCTCCAGACATTGCAGAATGAGTGCGTCAGACCCGGAGAACGGAGAGGGAGAGCAGAAGGGGAGGGAGCGCGGGGATCAGATCGGGCGCCTGCCCGGCAGAAGCCGCGAGGGTAGCAGGAGGAGGAGGAGATGAGCCTAGGTGGACCTTAAACCGGGGCAGCCCCTCTCCAGTCAAGAGCTCCACTTTTCTTTGCATATCGAGCGGAAAGCGGCTTGGTCAAAGTGAGTGGTTGGTGCACTAAAGGGCCGTTGGAGAAGCCAGCTCGCTTTGGGCTGATGATAACCTGCGGATGCGCCTAGCCGAGGCGTACCCAGTCTCCTCCTCCTCCTCTTTTCCCCTCCTCTTCTGGGGAGCCAGGCCGACTCGGAGGCTGGAGGGGCGTAGGATCTCCCAGGCGCGTGGGGAGGCGGAACAGCTCCTTGGTAGAAAAATCCCCAACTCGACACTGTGGAGTAACGCAAGAGTTTCGGTCCCCTCACTTGCAGGGAGGCCGCTGCGCCAGTCCTCAAGACAAGCCAGGTGGTGGGCGGGGGGACCGGGCGCTCAGGCGAACTGCTCGCTCGGTCGTGCTTCTCCCTCCTTTTTTTTTTTTTACGCGCGCTTACGCCCGCCTCTCCCAGGGCTCTGGGCCACTCTGCTTCTGGCAGGTAGGCTGCGAGCGCCGGAGGTGCGCGCCTGTTACATTGGGAGTGCTGGTCTCCCGTATCGCCCCCCTTCCAGTAGGACTCCACCCGGCGCGCCTCCGACCTTTCCAGGAAAGGGCCAAAAGTGCGCGCTTGGGGCTTTCACGCCCCTTCCCCGCCTGTGCGTTTTTTCCTTGCACGCCCACCTCTCCTGTGCGAGGAGGGCTGAGGGCAGCGGTAGGACGCGCCGCGCGCTTGGGGAGGTCTTTGCGTCGGCTTCAGCTGTGGAGAATGAATTAAAGCGGCTTCCCGGGAGCGGCGGCGGCGGGGCGCGTCTCCGGTTACGGTGCGTCTTTCTGATTGAATGAAAGGTAACGGCTCTCCCACGTAATTTGGGGGAGGCGAGGCGTTGCGGGGCGAAATTGCGACACCCCCGCCTCCCCCCCTCCCCAGGTCGCTTTTGGATCAACCCTCCCCCTCTGTTGCCTCTGTAGCGCGATCCTATCGGGTAGGCCAACGAATGTAGTTAAGGGCGGGCGGCGCTTGTGGTCCGATAGGACGCGTTTTAAGGCTCCGGGTGGGGAGGGGGGGATATGTGCACTACTCCATTTGCAGACATCTGATCAGGGTGTGCAATGCTTACGTTGGAGGATGGTAGAAGGGTTTGCCGATGCTCGGTGGGTCTTTCATAGCAACCTTTTGCAGGCTGGTGATGCCTTCCGCCCCTGTAATTGATAATGCCATCTTGGCTGGGAATTCTGGGAGATGAAACCCAATATGGGGAAGGGGATTCCAGTTTGAGAAGGCTTCTTTTACAAGAAAATTGTTGTTTAATTCTTACCACGCTAATTACGTTTGCTGTAATAAATTAAGGAGGGTTTGATCCACACGGCTGTATTGTTGTCCAAATCTAAGCACGTTACATAATAGACTATGTGGATGTACGTATTAGATTCTTGCACAGATTTATGCAAATTCGTATCAGGAATGAGGGACAAGCTTTTTTTTGCATAATGCCTGTTAACGTTGCAAAAAAAAAACCCCAACCAATTTGTTAGGCCCAATAATAACTAACTTTTACTATCTTTTGGGGAATTTATATTTGGCTCATGAGACATTAACATGCTCAATCTGACTTACCAGGGGCCTTGATGGTTTTGTGAATTATTGCAATAGAAAGAGGCCCTGTACTTTACCAGAATTAACTTTTACTTTCGTTACTTATACAGTGGCAGCTACTAACACTATCTTTCAAGAATGTGAGTAGTGTTAGACTTATCTCCATAAAATTACTGTATTGTTTAGAAAGTCCTATTGGGGACGTTTCTCTTCTAAAAATCTGTAACTGATATAGAAGGAAGAGAGAGCATTTATTGCAGAGTAAGGAACACTTTTTAAATTTATTTTACTTTTAAAAATCAAAATATCCAAAGGTTCTACTAAAACTTTTGTGCAGTGTCAAGAGCTGTTAAAAATCCAAATTTTCACCCAACGGAGTAGCTCTTCAGTTTATTGAGCTCTTTTCAGTTTTCTTAATTTTTTTCTGTTGAAAATATAGAACATTGCTTTTTTGGAACTTTTATGTTGATGTGTTGGAAGAAGTATCCTTCTGGGTTCAGTTTCCAGAAAGGAAGGATGACCACACGCTTCAAGGTGAGAAGAGAAGGTCAAGAAGGACTATGCTGAGAGTGCCTGGGTTTTATAACCTTTGTTGGGATTTGAATTGGAGTTTGTATTCTGATTGGTTGTCAGACTCCCATGAGGCCATGCAGGGGCAACTTTGTAGGCTGTCCTGAGTTCCAGGCTTGGTTGAGCCTTGCTGGATGATGATGCACTGAAAAGGGCTTTTGGCAATTGCGATAGCTTTACCTAGATCTTTGTTATGTAAAGTATTCTGGCCCAGGCCTTAATGGCCCACCCATTAACAAAGGTGGGGGTGAGTTTCTACTTCTGAGGTGAGTTTCTGCTTCTGAGTTTCTACTCTTTAGGGGAAATATTCTGCCTTTTTAATATTTCCTAGGATATTTCAATTTTCTAGGAGAGGTGTGGGTGCTAACTTCCTACAGATGGAAGTACCAATGTTACTGTTTGGAATCTATTGCTTGAAAAATGAATATTGATTTGTTTTGAACTACTTGAATTTTGCAAATAACGTTGAGCTGTATTCTATATTTACTTATTTAGTTGCAGTGGGCAACTGGAGAAGTGTATTATAATTACATAAATATTTTGCAAGGCAGGGAGGTGTTTTTTTTCCCAGTGAGAAAATTAGAAGTTCTGGATAAAATCTGAAAAAAAACCCCTATCAAGTACTTTCTTATTTAGAATAGTTGAAATGCTTTTAACGCACACTGTTACATGTTCAAAATATATCATGTAAAGTTTCTCGTACATAAACATTGAGAGAATTAAAGGATAACTATTTTAAGAACAGTCAGAAAGATTGGGAGGGGAATCTAAATCCTTTTAAAAAATTTGTTGAAAAGTTGGGAAAATAGATTTTAATTTTATCTAGATTGTTTGTTTCATGGAGAATCTTTATTAAAATATTTTTTGTAAATTATCTACCAAGAACACTACAATTCCTCTGACATTTTCATGAGTGAATAAAAAAGGAATCAGTGTCTTGTCTGTGAGTGATCTTGATCGCATTTGTAATCAAGTGTATAGTGGTTCTGTTGTCTTCTAGAAATATGACAGGCTCAAATTACTGAAAGTGCTCTGGAATAAGCAGTAGTGCATTATTCCAGTGGAGATTAGATAGAAACAAGGAACTCGTGATCTTGATTACCTAGTCCTAGACAGAACAAGTCTAAAGGTTTAGATGTTGGAAGGAACTTCTCTTGATGTTGTAAGTTTATTTTGAGAGCCACAAATAGAGCTAAATAGAGCTGAAATACATTGTTGCAAGCAAGAGTTCTGAAATCCTTATAGTAAGTTCTAAGAATTTGCATAGATATGAAAAGAGACTATTGTTTGATATTCAATGGGAAACCACTGAACACTTTTACCATTTAATTGTACATAATACATTGAATTTCTCCAAATTATGCTAAAAACAGGATCGCCTGGATTTAAAAAAAAAATCTGGAAATTTTATATCTTTATTTACATCTAGCAGGACCTTGAATCCTGGTTTTCATGCTTTTCATACCTGAGATTAAATATGTCCTTGGACCAGATTCTTACCTTTTTGATCATGACTTTACAGTACTGTCATTGCTACCGTTCATATTTAAAGCTGTGAGTCAAAAATACAGTTGTTCAGATGAACTACAATTTAAAGAATTTTCAGTCATTGTGAGCACTGATTTTTTTTGAAATTCTGGAAAATCTTATGCCTTGAGGTGAGATTGGCTCCCACCCTCCTGATATGTCAAAAGAGCCCTGCCAGATGGCTGGAGAGTCAGTGGGGGAGAGCTTCATACTAAAGGTGGTTGACTAATTAAAATTCAACCTCCCTCACCCTCATGTGTCCAGCTCTCTTCCTTGCCATCTTGTCTCCTTGAGTTCACCTGTTAATGTTTTTATTTGCTGTGTTTTGGTAATAGATGATTTCAATGTTTTTATGTTGTTAGCTGCCTAGAGTTGTTGGATACGAGATGGGTGGCAAATGATTTTTGGGAGTGGGAGAGGGGGAGGGAGAGGGAGATCTCTGAAGGACTGATATGTAGGAGGAAGAGTTAACTTGTTCATTGTTGTCCAGAAAACAGAACAAGAAATAGTGGGATTAAATTACAAGATATCAGGTATCAGAAACAATTTCCTAACGTTAAGAACAGTCTGCCTTGGAAGATGGTAGACATGTGGATGGCTTTCTAATAGTGGATTCCTATTCCTATGCACAAGGTGTCATGAAAGCTATCTAAGCTATTTAGTTGTCAAGTTATTTAATTTTAAGATCCTATAGTCTAGAGAGATTTTTCAGAGGTGCAGATGAGGAGATGATAGTTTTTCTTCTATATATTTCTGTAGAGGGTAAGAAGAACGACCTTGATGTAGATATGCAAGATCTGTTGCCAGTGCAATGGAAGATAACTTATTTTAAACCCACAATAAACAGATAATATTCAGAAGTGACTTGGGCAGACACCTTTCTAATTTACTGAACAATAAGCAATAAGTACAGCACAACAGACTTGCAAAATTCTTTTTATAGACAATCTCAATGAAAGTAGTTTTCATTGAGTAGTTCATCCATCCAGTAGGCTGACAAATTCTTAACTTTACACTCAAACCCAGACAATGGGTTTTGAGGTAGAAATACATATGGCATTTATAATGAGTATAAAAATCGAATGAGATACATGCTAGAAATATGGAGAAAAGAATAGTAGTTAATGTTCAGGCAATTGATATGTCTGTGTTTGGGGGAAAAACCAAGTTTACTCTGCAGTTTTGGTATCTGCTTTGAAGTCTTCCAGTATTCCTTTTTTTGTTTGTTTTATTAAAATGTTCAACAAAAATAATGCATTTATAAATTCATTGAAAGAAAACAATTGTCAGGTTTTCCTGGTGTCATTTGAATAGAATGGGGACTACTTGCCGGTAGTGGTAATTGGTGATGCAGTGAAAAACCCAAATGATCCAGTTTGGGATATGAGAGATTGGCAATAAGGACAGTATCATTTTTTAAGGTAACTGGTATTAGCAATATGTAGCAGCTGCAGTAACTAATATTTTTGAACAATTTTTTTCAGAGATTATCTAGTAACATTAGGTGTAGCTGTTCCTGACATTTCTTGAAAAACTCTTTTTATTTAGTAGTTTCTTGTACAAATGGTTTTCACAAAGGGATTTATATAACTACACACTTTAATTTTTTTAAAAAAATACATGTGGGTAAATTTAGCACCAGATATAGTTAAGCATTATAAGCAAGAATCACTAAATGATTTAAAGCTTTGAAGGTAAAAGTCACTTTAATTAGGAATTTGTGGCAGGAATACAGTACTGCAATAACAGCAACAAGTCATACCAAAACTTCCATGTGGATGATTGGATGGGAAGGGTTCAAATTCCATTCCCTCTTTTTTTTTGCTTTGTGGGAGGGCAACTTGTACCATAAATACCTATGATAATAACCATCAGTAGTTACAGTGGGTATTAAGTAGAGCTGTCATTTACCTGGGAGAGTTTTGGGACATTGCATGAATAAGGTAGAGAGTTTAGATTGGAACAGAAGGAAATGATTGATCTGTAGAAGAGTCTTGATGTTATTCCCCATACTTTTTCCTAGGATTTTAATTGGGAGTTTGACCTTGGTTCTTAAAAAAAAAATTCAGCCTGATTGAAATCTCTTTCTTCTTGGTATTTGGTTCTGAAGTAACCAATTTATATTGTTAATTAATATGGCTTGATTGTACTGTTATAGTTGAAAAAAAATCTTTTTACTGAATTCCTTATTTTCAAATGCTAAAGAAAACATAATTATTCAGTTGCTTTTGACTCTTCATGACCTGACGGACATTTTGCAGCTGGCTTATCTATCAGTAAGGGCTGTTTGAGTTCCTGTAAGCTCAAATCTTCTCCACTGACTCTTGCAAGTTTGCATTATATGCCCATTTTAGTATTTTAGTTTTATTTACAGAATTACTGCATTTAGGTGAGTAGCCTGGTTTTACTTCAGTTAGTATTGAATTATTTGTTCTTTAGGAGGGCTACAGAACAACACTAAAGTTTTTTCTAGCACTACTCTTCAAAGACATTGATTTTTCTCCATTCATCATTTCTGATCATCCAACTGTCATAATCATATACTACAGCTGAAAAAACCATAGAAGTGACAGCATATTTTGTTTATTTATTTGTCCAAATTATATAGCTGTGCATTTCACCAAACAAGCGGCTTTGGGTAGCATTAACAAAGCTAAAGTTAAAGCAAACAATAGATATCTAAAGCCATTAGCATTATTGATTATATGAAAACATTAAAAACTAGAAAAACTAAAAAAAAAATCTGTACTCTGTAGATTTATAAATCTATATGTATAAAAATGAAATACCACTCACACCATCACAAAATCTCCACAACCGTAAAGCCTACAAACTTGAAATTTGGCTTCTAGGTGTGAAGAAAGGAATTTTCAAAATGACCATCAGAGCATTAGTATTTTGTATATTATTATTAACACGCACTGATGCTAAGGAATTCTACTCCCCCTCCCCACCTGAAAAGAAATCTGTTGCAAATGCAAAACCCAAGAAGAGGAGAGGAGTTTTAGTTTCCCAGCAGCAACCAGCTTTAGTACAGAACAGTCGAGCTAAGCCATGCCCAGGCTCCTTGCTATCTCCTTCTTGCTCACACAGCAAATAACTATTTCAGTTTTCAGTTTCAGTTTCCAAACAGCCCTCAACTCTCTCACACTGACAGGATGCTAGCCAGATCAATACTGATAGATGCTGGTAAGCAGAGACACAATTCCCCCCCCCTTATTTTCCTCCCCAAAAATTAAGCCTGGTCGCATAGTTTCCTAGCGAAGCATGGGTATAGAGCTAGTCTAATAGATAACTTCGTTACTAGTATAATGTATGTTTCTAATCTAATCTCTTCTGGAATAAAAGAAATACCAGCATATTTAATATCCTAGTGTTTTTTGAGCAATTGTAATTCTAATTTCCATTTCCAGCAGTACTTATTATATATTTTGCATAGAAGTTAAATAATGGGACATTCTTGGTGTACTCTTTTCCTAATGTTTAACCATTTAGTTTCTCTATATTACACAAATTCTTCAATGGTCTAATGAGATGGCCTCATGTACTCACATTTTTAACAGGTATCTGTGAAACCACTGTATACATCTCACTGTTCTTATTCCATGTGTTGTTGAAGAATTGCAAAATCTTAAGTGCTGCCTTGCTAGCATTTGAAATAAGTATAATTGCTTAGTAGTTTGAGTATTCCCTAGCATTGCTATTTTATTTGGCATTGTTTATTGCTATGTTTTCTATACCTGTTTACCAGCCACAAACTGCACTGTATGTTTGTAAACCTTAATTGTAAAAACCTTTCTGAGTACTATGAATGTGCCAGGATTGTATAATTTCCCAGTAAGCACAAATGGTCAAGAAAGTAAAATTTTAAAATGCTATTTTGGCAATAATTTAAAATATGTTAGAACTACTGACACAGTGAGAAAAAACTTTGCCTGCCTGGCAGCTACTTTTTGCATTCAGATTGAAAGCTATGAATTGTGTCTCTTGCTAATCTATAAAAGCATAAGCTTCTTCTGGAAGATTACCCCAAATATGGCAGGTATGTTAATCTGAGCTGCTTGGTTGATGTTTACAGCCTATTTTTATACCAGGCGACCAAAATTTTACTCCTTTTGTAGCATTTGGCTGGCTACATTGAGGACCAGAAAATATTTTAAATCATTTCTGTTCTGCTCAACATCTACAGAAAATTGTTGGGAGGAAAAACCTTGTCTACCAATTAGAGAATGCATAGCAACTCTCTCAACCTTGTACCTTCTAAATATGTTAGATTACAGTTCTTAGCCTAAACAGTGGTTGACCATGCTAACTGGGAATTCTGAAACATGTAGGGAGGACATTCAATTGTATAACAATAGGTTATACAATTGTTAGACTACATAGCCTGTTTTTATTTTTAATCTAAAAAGCTGTTTTATGAAAAGATATGCTCCCTGAGCAATCTGTAGTGTAGTTCTACAGATACTGTTGAATCCACATTCCCATTAGGCCTACTCAGCTAAGCTAGTGATAAGATTTGATGAAATTTTTCCTCAGGTTTATGATTCTTTTTGTAAGTGTTCTAAATTGTTCCTAGGAACTTCTGATATTTATATTCAGTCTTTCGTGCCGAAGCTAAGTTAAATTCCTGTATTAATTCTGGAGCTAGGGAATCATATAAGAATCTCCCTGCCATGCTAAATACTTTTATTATCATAACTATCCCATGCTTGGTACACCAGGTTATAGGCAGATGGTTATGGAATAAATATTGGTGGGAGTGTGGTTTTCTTCCTGGTAGTTTCTTGATTGGGGCATTGTTTTTTTGCTTGGTTATTTGTCTGATGTTAATCCCTGCTTATCTGTTGTTGGCTTCTGGAGAAGATGTTTTCTGGTCTTTTTGTTTCCTTTGTAGATTTTTTATTGTCTCTTATGAATGGCTTGTAAATGTACTTTATCTCTATGTGCCTATAGATGGTGATTTTTCTGAATGCTAAGCTTCTAGGAATTCCCTAGGTATTTTGGATTTAGCTTGGTCTAGCATGCTCACACTCTACCAGTTAAAATTATGGTTGGGTCTGTCAATCTTTTGTGAGATCAAGGAATTTTTTTTCTTGTGTCATCTGACCGCTAGTTGGTGTTCATGGATGAACTCTGTTAATCTTCTGCATGTCTGTCCTACACTGTGGCTATAACTGTCCTTACATTTCATGTTGTAGATGACTTTGTTTTCTTGGGGCTATTTGGTCTTTTGGTTTATGTAAGATACTTTGGAGGAATTGAGTTGGTTTGTGTGGTACAGTGATGCCATGTGGTTGTAGTACACTGTTGGTTGTTTCTGTGATGTTTTGATGTATGGCCGTGTTGTCCTTTTCATAGCTTGTCTTGAGCAATGAGGCATTTTTTGATAAAAGTTGTGTTGCTATCCATTTTGATAGAATATGTTGTTTTAGATAGTCTGTTTCCCGCATAATAACACTACCATACATGAAAAACATCTCGGAAACAACGAAAAGGCAATCATATGGCATGACTGTAGCACATGTACATAACTAGAAAAGATAGTTTTTATTATAAACTATACTGACATCTAAACTAATAAAACAATTTAAGCTAATGATGCTCATTTATCTTATAATACATTTTGGTTCTGTATTGGAACAGACAACAGTAGCATATTCACTGACCATTGGACGTGCTTTTTGTAGCATAGGCAATTTGGATAGTTGGTAGAGAGGATGACAATTCAGTTGCTGTCACAGAGGGAAGTAGCCCGTCTTCTGAATCTTAGTACAAAGGAACTATTATATAACCCTCTGTTTTGTGATCTCTCTCTCCCTCCACCCCATTATGATTAACTGAAAATGCAGCCTTGCTTCAGTGACAAGTATGTGTTTACTAATTTTAAAAGATTAAAAAAAAATCTATCTTCCTACTTGCATTTTTGTTTACTGTTTTGTATAGGTAGCCACAATAACAGTGGCAGGATGCTTAACACTACATTGCATTATTCAGTCAGCCAGAATATTAACTGAGTAATCAGATGGTTATCTTATAAACAGTGCATAACCCAGAATGTGATATGATGAGGATTTGACTTGACATTTTATTGGGTGATGAGTGGAAGCTTAAAAGGAAAAGAAGATGCTTTCCCCTTCTTCTTTGGAAGAGGAACCAAAGAAGAAATCTTGTTGCTGGGGGAAGAAACCCCCTGCAAAGCTTTGAATACACAAGGAATATACCACACAAACAGCTGCTCCTGTCTTGAATGTTGCACTGTTTCTAAAGGAAAGTGAAAGAATGGTTGATTAAGTCTATCTAGGCCAATATGGATTAAATGCTAGATATGTATGGATTCAGGGGAAGCACCCAGATTCTGACCACCACTCTAAAAGAGTTCTTCCAGTTGAGGTAGCCTGATAGACTTGCATCAATCTATTATATCATGCTTTAACAACTTACAGGAAATAGCATACTAACCATTTAGTTCATTACCTTGAGGATTTGTCCCCACAAATCCAGGATGAACATTACCATAAAGAAGATTCAGGGATCTGAACCAAACTTTGGCTTATTAACCCTAACTAGCTTAAAAGTACTATCTATAAAAGGTAACTTATACTTCTGAATATTGAGACATCCATTGAAACTTCTTTGGTTTAGGCGGGTATACATTTTAACACCTCATCTAGTCTCAAGTCTTCAGGCTTTATTAATGTCCAGCCAAAGACATACCTATCAGCCTCTTACTGATTGTCTTACTTCCTCTGTCAACTTCTAAACAGGCTAGGCAAAATCTTCCAATTTATATTTACTATATCAGATGCCTTGTGCAGAAAAGAATATGCAATAACCCAGGAAAATTTAATTTCCTCTTTATTTAAGCAAGTAACAACTCAATATGAAATGCTTATTAGTTCAATAAAATTGACTATAATTTTTTCCCCAAATGTTACACATTTAAACTGAATATCCTATTCAACTAAAGATTCAAGTGAATATAGCAGAGGTACAGACAATCACAAGAAGTGGCTCATCTCAGTGGAAACCAATGATGGGGACTTGCTGAACATAGCCCCAAATTCTAGGCTGCCATACTCAAAAGACTCCAGCTTGCCAACATGCTGTTTTCTGATTGGCTCCTTTACAAAAGCCAGTCCTTTTCTGGTCACATGGAAAGTCCTAGAATATTTTACCATTTCCAACATGTGTTTCTTAATTGCTATTTATCTTGATGTGTTTTTGACCGCTTTTTCAAAGTGGTTCCAATCATCTCCATCCTCTTCTATAGCTTGTAGCCAGCCCTGTTTGCCAAAACCTGTGCTTCTATAGAACGTACTGAACTAACATAACTGCTTTATATCATGCAAGAAAAGCCCTTTTTCAAAATGACTTCTCATAAGCGTATACTACCATTCTTTAAGCAGATTACAAAAGTAATTTAGCCTGAATACATAACA
Source organism: Naja naja (assembly GCA_009733165.1). NCBI lineage: Eukaryota > Metazoa > Chordata > Lepidosauria > Squamata > Elapidae > Naja > Naja naja. The sequence continues at coordinate 272,918,818 of CM019149.1, read as the reverse complement.
GGCATTCTTTAGACCAGATTGATTATTTTCTGCGGAGCAAAGTGGGATCCATTATTGATGCTTCTCTCTCTCTCCTCCTCCCTCTCTCTCTCTCCCTCTCCCCCCCCTGTGTATGTGTGTGTGTTCCATTAGCTTGGCTCAAATTACTGTCAGCAGTTCTTTGCTGCTTTCATTTTTTTCCTTTCTTTTCTTCCCCCTTTCCTTTCTTTTTATTCTGCCCAGCAGGATCATCCCTGCCAGAGCCACCAAAGGAATTTTCCTGAAATATGTCAGATTGCATCTCCAATGACTGCGGATAAGCCAGAAGACTGGTTTTGAGTGGCATGCTAACACACTCTTCTTCCTTCCCATCAATTTTTCTTTCCTTCAGTTCAATTGTATCCAATTCTTGGAAACTATCTGATTAAGTCCTTGAAGTTTTCTTGTCAAGGTTTTTAGAAGTGGTTTGCCATTGCCTCCTTCATAGGGCTCAGGGAATGCGAGTAGCTCAAGTCACCCAGTTGGCTTTCTGCCTGAGATGGGACTAGAACTCATAGTCTCCTGGTATTTAGCCTGATGCTTTAACCACTGAACCAAACTGGTTTTCTTCTTTCTATCATACCCAACATCTGTGAATGCTTCTGCGTTACTCCAGTGGCCAGACAAAGGAGTAGCAGCCTCCAATTTCTTCATTTGGCTCCTCTTCAGTAATTATCTTCTATTACTTCCTCCTCCTCCTCCTCCTCCTATTCCCCAGGAAAGGCCATGTTAAACTAAATTGGATTATGACTTCCTCAGATCAAGCCTGCACGGTCACCATCCACTCCATGATGAATTTAAATTCCAAGGTTTTTTTAAAAAAGCCTTACCTAAAGAAAAAAATAGGAAGGAGAAAAGACTGAGAACACCATATTGAGGATATTGGGGGGATGCGGGAAGCTGATACAGCGAAATGTGCAGTTGATGTGTAAATGATGCTGCTTCTCGTTTCCCCTGTTCTCATAAAATCTCTTCCTGATTTTAATCACATAGTCTGAATTGCAAAAGGGGTAGAGCCAGTTCCCCAGATGAGGGAGACACACCCAGTCTCCATCCTCTGTTGCCCCCAACTTGCAATATCTTCCTTTTAAGAAAAGTCTGATTAAGGAGGAACGTTCACTGTCCTTGGATGAAGAGGATGGCTTACAGATTGAGCAGGCTCTTTGCTTTGGAGATGCCTGTTCCTTTGAGACCCTAGGTCTGTGATGGCGAACCTCTGGCACGCGTGCCACAGGTAGCATGCAGGCACACGAGCCATCGCCCTAGTTCAGCTCCACCACTTGTGCGCACCTCCTGCCGGCCAACTAATTTTCGGGTCTCTGCCATGCATGCGTGGGGGGCAGGGCGCTTGCAGGAGATGTGTGCGCATGTGCGAGGGGTGGGGAGAGCGTGGGGAAGGTCGCATGTGCATGCATGGGGGGGAGTGCAGAGGGGAGTACTGCAAGGAGGCCTACTAGGCCCAAAACAGGGCACAGGGGGTCATGCGCGCATGCGCAGGAGGAATGGAGGGGTCACACATGCATGTGCAGGGGGAGAAGTGGGAGGGGGTCACACACATTGTATTATGGGTGCAGGCATACGCGCACTTTTGGCACGCAGCGACAAAAAGGTTAGCCATCACTGCCCTAGGTTCTCAATTTCATCCTTCTCAAGCAAAGAGAAGGAGTCCCTCCTCCCCACAGATCATCATCTGTGGGGATGAGGGACTCTTTCTCTTTGCTTGAGCAGTAGAGGTGTTCCCCATAGCCAGCAATCTTGCCTGAAGTCTTTCATAATTTTTGAAAGTTCTGAGAACAGTTCCGGGACCGTGAGGGCTATCATCTCTCTGAAACCCAAACTGTTATTAATTTGCTTCTCTGGATTATCTCAATCCACCCAAACTCTTATTTCCTTCTCTGGATTATTGAATTAGTCCACCCGCCCTTCCCTTCCTCTCTGCAGTGAAGGGCACCATTGCTGGGCCAAATTGAGTCACTCCCTCCAGAGTAAAGAGAGTGTAGCCCAGATCACTGCCTTCCTGGCAAATACTAATCTGGAGAATGCTCAGTTGTCAGCCAGAGGCCTGGTGGCTGGTGTGGACACCAGGGGGCAGTCATACTTCAAGAAATGAATATAGATCCTAAATCTGAATCTGGCAAACGCTAGGGAAAGTGCCTAGATGAGATCTAAGTTTAAAGAAAGCCTCTCTCTAACAGCAACAACAAAACATTAAGGCAAAGGCAGCAGAACACCAGGCTGTCCTTCTCATCTCCAGCTGCATACAAAGTAGATTATGTGATCCGGGAGCACCGATTGTCCTGGGAAGAGGCAAAGACCTCAAATATCTCATACTCATCTTGAAGTGGCCAGGGTCTTATAAGTAGATATACTTATAATCTCGGGTCATGCTTATGGAAAAATACAAATTACAAATAACATGAAGAGGTTCCTTAATATTCTGTATACTTTAAAATTAGGGAACTTGGAGTATGAAAGAACTTAGCTCTTCCTGTTAAATGTACTTTGACTTATGTACTCTATTTGTTTTGTAACGCTTGCACGATGAAGGGTACTAAATGAGTTAGGGGATTTACAGATGATGTAAGATAAGACCATATATGGTATATATGTTGCTAACTGTACAAATTCACTTCTCCTTTTACATATTTACTGGCAGTGCCGGCCTACCATCCCACCCCAGGAGGGTCAACCTAATAAATATGCCACCTCGGGATTAGCCCAGGGTTCAGAATTTGTCATGTTAATGCTCTGAACCTTTGCACAAATAAAAGAACGTGTTTCTCCATCCCTTCGTGGTGTTGTGTCCTGATTAGTGACCACTCAGTGCTGCAACAATCTGAAGGTCAGTCCAGAATTATCAACTGTCACAGCAAATCATTTCAGGGGAGTCTAGAAAGTGTCATACTACCTTAACTGGTTCCTTGAGTGGAACATCAACTCCAGTGTGTTTGAGCAGATTACATTGACATTTGGAGGACCAGCAAGTTCCCTACCAATAGCAAGGCTGTGTGATTAATCTCGTGCATGAGAACTCTGAGAACCGGCACAATGGATCTAGACCTATTACACGTCTTTCCAGCGATTCCTGAAGTAGATCTGAACCTGAGTCTAGTAGCATTCAGTTGGTCCAGGAGATTCTGTCCTTGAAAATTCCTGGTATCATCAGACCTGCAGGGCTAGAGGGAAATTAAACCATCCATATTCCAAACGGTTATAAATTATAGGTAGTCCTCAACTTACGATCACTATTGAGCTTAAATTTTCTGTTGCTAAGTGAGAAATTTGTGAGTCTTGCCCCATTTTACGACTTTTCTTGCCACATTCATTATACGAATCACTGCAGTTGTTAAACTACTAACACGGTTGTTGAGTGAATCTGGCCTCCCCGTTGACTTTGCTTGCCAGAAGATTGCAAAAGGTGATCACATGACCCCTGGGACACTGCAACTGTCATAAATGTGAGTCAGTTGTCAAGCATCCAAATGTAAATCATGTGCCCATGGGGATGTTGCAATGGTCATAAGTGTGAAAAATGGTCATGTCACTTCGAACAGTGCAACTTCGAACGGTCACTAAGGGAACTGTTGTAAGTTGAGGACTACCTGCATATGTTTGGAGATTGAGTGGGGCTATCTTGTCAGCCAAGGATGCTGTAGCCCAGTGGTTCTTAACCTGGGCGATATTGCCCCCCAAGGGGCGATTTTGTTTTTCAGGGGGGCGATAGAACGAAAAGGGGTGACGTGGGGGTGAAGGAACGGAAGGGGGTTGATATGGGGGCGATGGAGATATATCGGGAGGGAGAGAGAGAGAGAGAAGCAGTGGCACGTTGCGTGCCGTGGCCACGCCGACACGCCCCCTGCCGCCTCTTAGCACCACTCTGCTGGCCCCCTTGGAGACGCTAAGAGGTGGCAGGGGGGCGTTCAAGCCGCCAGCCCTGCACATTCACCCATTGACTAGTAACACTCCGGAGCTGGTGCCTCCAATGTGGAAGAGGTGGTGCGTTATGTGCCACCGTGGCTGCGTTCGACCACGCCGCCCCTGTCACCTCTTAAGGCCAAGGAAGCTAGCAGAGGGGCTAAGGAGGCTGACGAGGTGTTCAGCCAGTCTGCTGTTTCATCCATTTTGGTGCGGCTCCGGGCGTTACTAGTCAAAGGGTGAATGTGCAGGCTGGTAACGCCTAAACTCTTAGCGTCCCCAAGGGGCCAGCAAGCGTTAAAAGGCGTTCAACTTGGCCCTGCACATTCACCCATTGACTAGTAACGCCTCGGGCCGGCAAAATGGATGAAACAGCAGGCTGCCGGCATCTCGAGCGCCCTCCCTGCAGCCAGCTCCCCTCTGCTGGCCCTTGGGGATGCTAAGAGGTGGCGGAGGCGTTCCAGGCGCCCGGCCTGCAGGCTCACCATTGACTGTAGCACCAGCTCCGGAGCTGGCCAAAATGGGTGAAACTGCAGGGCTGGCGGCGCCTCGAATGCCCCCTGCTGCCTCTTAGTGCCCCTCTGCTGGCCCCATGGGGGCTAAGAGGCTGGCAGGGGAGCGGTTATGTTGGGGAGGGGCGATGACAACTTCCTCAATGGCTCAAGGGGGTGATTCTTTCAAAAAGGTTAAGAACCACTGCTGTAGCCAAACCATATAGACCATGAGCCACTCTGGTGCAGTGGTTAGAATGCAGTACTGCAGGCTACTTCTTCTGCATGCCGTCTGCCTGCAATTTGGCAGTTCAAATCTTACCAGGCTCAAGGTTGACTCAGCCTTCCATCCTTCTGAGGTGGGTAAAATGAGGATCCAGATTGTTGGGGGCAATCAACAATCTGTCAACCGCTTAGAGAGGGCTGTAAAGCACTGCATATAAGTCTGTAAAGCGGTATATAAGTCTAAACCCTATTGCTATTATAGCTTCATCAAGACTACAATTCAGATAATAAGAATTCACCTGGGCCAAAAGGGAGAAACCGTCAACAATGTGAGTTTCTGCAGATGGGCCAAGGAAAAGAAATTTCACCTCAGCTTCTACTACTATAGAAAAGCCTCAGCAAGGCTCAAGCACCCTCAATAGACAAGTCTAAGTCCTCTCCTAGATTTCAGTAGTGGGAATCAAGGCAGTTGTCTTCTGTCAGGATCTTCCTGAGCGGTGATGTTCTTATTCGATGACTCACTATCTACTGGTATCTGTTATGAGAACTTCAGCTAGTACTTCAAACTCTAACTTAAGACTTGTTTGAAATTTTAGACAGGTTAATCTTAGAGCAGGGGTGTCAAATTCGATACCATTGAGGGCCACATCACCATTGTGTTTGACCTCGGGGGTGGTGGTGGTAGCCAGGGTGGGCATGGCCAGCTCAACATCACTCCTGTTGGCACCTGTGGTGGCTCGAGTGCTCTGCCAGTGAAAACAGGCTCCCAAGCTCCATTTTTGGCTGCCACGGCCTCATGCAACTCTGTGCAGAGGGTTGCAGGAGCCTGTAGCAGGTGAAAACGGAGCTCGGGAACCCATTTTCACTGGCAGAAGCACCTCAGGCCGTCCTTCGCTGTTTCCAGAGCAGCCCCGTGGGCCAGATCTAAGTACCCCACAGTACCCCACAGGCTGGATCTAGCCCCTGGGCCTTGAGTTTGACACCTCTGTCTTAGAGCATCTGACCTACAAAGTACTGTTTCTGGTAGCCAGAACCCTGTCAAGTGGATGTCAGAAAACATGGGCGCTCTCAGCAAAGAAAGTGTTCAGCATCATCCAGCTGGACACCATCATTCTGTGTTAGACCCAACCTTGATAACTAAAGTAAAGTTGTTTTTCTCCTATGAGCTGTTCCGAGCATCCAGAAGTGGGAGGTGCTCAGACTCCTGTTGTGTAGGCTGGGCTAAACTAATTAGTAGGACACGCCTCCTCCTCGATGCTCCTCCTGCGTCCCCAGTTCCAGCTCAGCCTCTGTTACAGATAGCTGGGTTTTTCTCTTCAGCTGGCCGGAACAGGGATTCCTTTATCAGGCAGGAAAGTTTAAGAGTTTCAGGTTTGCCTTTTTTCCCCTCCTAGGAGGGAAATTACTGATTGTTTGTAGCTTGGGTTTTTTTTTCTCTTTTCCCTGGTTTATTTCTAGCTACAAGAAGTCTCGCAATGCCTGGTGGCGGCTGCCGCCACAAGGCTTATCTTTCCGATCTCTTGATCGGCGGTTTGTTTTTCCGCTTGCGGCTTTCGGGGCGAGGTCCGGAGCCGCTACGGGGTGTTTTCTTGTGGTTTCTCGTGCTTTTCTGTGATTTTCTGTGACTTTCTGTGACTTTTGGCTGCCTTTCTTCCCCCTTGGGTTGCGCTGAGCAGAATTCCACTTGCGGTTTCAGTTTCACTATCGGAAACCGTGGGCGCCATTTTTAACCGCGTGGCAGCGGCTTCTGTTGGATCCTTGTTTACCCAGCCGGTTTCCCTTGCTGGGGACCGTGGGGGGGGCGCTATTCCCCTGATTGGTACTGTGACTTGGTTTTGGGTCTTAAGTTTCCCGGATTGGGGACTGGCCTTTTTTCTGCTCTGACTTATTTTAATAAATATATTTTTTAAAAAAAAGAAGGAAGGAAAAAGGGGGAAAGCCATATATGGAAATATAATAAGAAAAATTATTGTGGGTCTCTACTGTAAGTGAATATATATATCATTCTGTCCGATGGGTTTCCCTTGCTGGGGGCCAGGACCATCCCATGGGTTTTCCCCCTCTGAATTAGGTTTCCCTTGCTGGGGGCCTCAGCAGCAGTCCTCTATCTCAATTTGTATTTGTCGGACTCTGTATTGAACTCTATTTGTTGTCTCCTTCGGTTTCCCTTACTGGGGGCCGGGATAAGTTTTTCTCCAAGGTTATCTTTCTCTGGAATTGCGGCCTGAGGCTCACTCAACATTCTGACATTTTACCATTATGGCCAGTGGTCAGGGTATCAGATCTTCCTCTACAAGGCCCCGGGAAAAATCAACTGACCCAGGTAGATCTTCAAAAGCAGCTGAGAAAGATGCCCTCAGAAGGCACCAGGCCCTTGAAAAACAAGTTCGTAAGCGAACCAGAGAAGTTGAATGATCGGTTGCTTCAGTGACCGTGACTTCCGCCAGGCCTCCTAGTCCAGTGGCCCCGGTCCTTGATCTCTCAATCCATTCTAGGCGTGGCTCCTCTAAACATGATATATCTCAGGGTCCACCTCCTCGCAGAACACCTGAAGCTACCTTCAGCCTACGCTGCAGGCTTACGGGAGGAAGAGGAGGAGGAGGATGTGATGGCGGAAGTCCCGAAAATGAGGAAGTGGATGGAGTTGGCCATCAAAGGGTATAGCTTGGGCTTAAGGCGTTCAGACATCACAGCCAACAATCTTTCCCGACTAGCCGGCTTCTGGAAGATCAGTAAGTGTTATTGACCAGTCAGAATACCCACATGAGGACCCTCCTTCCCTTGTGTCAGAACCCCCGGCGAGGGAGTGTCTAACCCAGATGAATGGTTAGAACAGGGGAGTCCTTACATCACTATGCCCAGGACACCTCTGAGGCGGACCCCTTGGAGCGGGGTATGTCTGATGGCGAAGGCATTACTCGGACCAACCGGTTTTCACGGGTCTTTTCCATCCCCCACTATTCAAGTCTCTCTTATTCAAGGCTAGGAAGCGGCTTGCCTTGATGAGTCTCCTGACCCGCAGCCTCGGGGCCCAAAAGAAACAGGGGATTTGATTTTCTCTCACCCACCCACCGAAACTGAGGTGATTCCGGTTCCACACATATTTGAGGAACTGGTAGACATACAATGGGCCTTATCAGCATCTTACCCTGCCTCCTCCGGATACGACAAGAGGCTGTATAACATGGCCCCGGGTTTCTCCGCTTCACTGAATATCCCTGAGGTAGACGAACCTATCGTGGCTTTAGTTTCTTCAACAGCCATCCCTGGGGAGGCGGAGGAAGCCCTCAAACCTGAGGAGAAGAGGGCAGAACTGGCCTTACGTCGAGCTCATGTCTCAGACGCATGGGCAATTAGGGCGGCCACGGCGGCCTCCTTTTTTACCCGCTCTTCTCTTAGATGGCTCTGTCATCTGAGGGAAACTATACCTCCTTCCAACATTCGTGCCCATCAAGATATCACAAAGATCACCGCTGCTGCTGAGTTTTCCGTGGACGCCACTTACAACGCGGTCAAGTTCTCCTCGAGAGCCATTGCCTCTCAGATCTCGGCTAGGAGGCTGCTTTGGCTGCGACACTGGCAGGCGGACTCTAAGCACAAATGGAAGCTTGCCTCTGCACCCATCTCCAGCAGCAAATTGTTCGGGGCGGCCTTAGAGCCCCTCCTAATAGAAACTAAAAATAAGAAGAAAATTCTCCCTTCCCTTTATAGGAGATCAGATTCCCGCTTTCAACAGTCCTTTCATAGGAGTTCCTTTCGTCCCCCATCCCAGGGATCTTATACCCCAAGGTACCACAGGTTTCCCTTCCAGGGACAGGGTAATCAGTCCGACAGGCCGGACCTTTCCCACAGAGGTCGTAGGGGTGGTCAGTCCAGAAGGCAGTACAGGGGGGCGGGCAACAAGACCTTTCAGAGGTCCAAATAGGACGAACGAGGTCCTTCCCATAGGAGGCAGGTTGAAACTATTTGCTGACAGGTGGTCTGCCTCAACCTCAGATGCCTGGGTTAGGGACACCGTCAGACTTGGTTTGGCTCTAGAATTTCTCTCCACCCCCCCTGAGTTCTTCATGTCCAGTCCTCTTTCTAGGAATCCACAGAAGAGAGCTCTCATGCGGGAAGCCATATCCCATCTTCTGGCCATCAAGGCCATCCAACCAGTTCCCCGGATCAGAGAGGCGGGGTTCTACTCCCACCTTTTCTGGTACCCAAGAGCTCGGGGTTGGAGAGCTATCTTGGACCTCAAACGCCTAAATCGTTCCTTAGTCTACTGTAAGTTCAAAATGTCTACCCTTCAATCCATACTCATGTGTATTAGGAAGAACGATGTTCTCACCTCCATTGATCTTACTGAAGCATATTTACATATTCCTATTCGGCCTTCCCATAGCAAGTTCCTCCGTTTCTGTTATGATGACCAACATTACGAGTATGTCGCCCTGCCCTTTGGGTTAGCTTCGGCCCCTAGGACATTCACTAAGGTCTTGGCGGCTCTTGCCGCTTCTCTCAGGGCCAAACCCATCAGGCTACATTGTTATCTGGACGACATTTTAATTTTGTCATCTTCCGTTTCTCAGTCTGTTTCTGACACATGGGTTACCATTGATTCTCTCCAACAGCACGGTTTTTCTGTGAACTGGGACAAGAGCCATTTGACTCCCGTTTATAGGATCATTCACTTGGGAGCGATTATTGACACTGTTCAGGAGAACGTGTTCCTTTCCCCGGATCGGCGGGATAGTATCACCAAGTTGGTAGGGGTAGTTAGGATGCTTAAGAGGGTTCCCCTGTCAGTATTATCACAATTGTTGGGTAAGATGATATCCTGCATACATATTGTCCCTTGGGCTCGTTTTCATACCAGGCCTCTCCAGTGGTTTCTCCTACCTTTTCAACGGACGGGGCGACGGATCCAACCTTCGGGTCTTGTTACGGCCGCGTTCTGAGGTCCCTCAGTTGGTGGTCCTCTCCAGCTTCTTCAAGGATGTCCACTCAGAGAGCCACGACGATTAACCATCACAACCGACGCCAGCCTGAGCGGCTGGGGGCTCATTTCTCTCTCACTCAACCCAGGATCGATGGTCCAGTCTACAATGGGCACACGACATAAATTGGCTGGAGTTGAGAGCGGTCTCTCGCGCTCCGGGTTTCGGCCCAAACTAACATCACGGGATGTGCTGATTCTCACAGACAATGTGACAGTGAAAGCCCACATAAACAAACAAGGGGCACGATTCCAAATCATTGATGCGGAAACAGAGAGACTTTTCCATTGGGCCAAGTTACACCTGCTCTCCATCAAGGCAGAGCACATATCGGGCGCTTCAAACATACAAGCGGACTGGCTCAGCAGGGCCACGATCGACCCGTCCGGAGTGGCGCTTCACCCTCACTTTTCAGGAGATCATCAAGAGGTTCGGACTACCGGTCCTCGACCTTTTCGCCACGCCTCTCAACTCTCACCTCCCACGGTTCTTCTCCCGGTATCCGTCTCAGGGAGCAGAGGACAATGCTCCCGCTGTCCTTGGCCCCACGGTCTCCTCTACGCTTTCCCTCCTCTACCCGTCATACCCAGGCTGATCTGGAGGGTCCTGGAGGAGAGAGCAGAAGTCATACTTGTGGCTCCTTTCTGGCCGAGGCGGACTTGGTTCGCGGATCTGCAACAGCTGTCCGTGGCGGAGCCGTGGCGAATTCCGCCATCAAGGATCGTGCTCTCTCAGGGCCCGGTCCATCATCCAGAGCCCCAATGGCTCAACCTGACCGCCTGGAGGTTGAGCGGCAGCGTTTGAGGGAGGAGCAAATGTCCTCTAGGGTGATCGAGACCATCCAGGTGGCGAGGAGACCGTCTACTAACAGGATCTACAATGCCACCTGGTCCAGCTTCTGTCGCTGGTGCACTAAGGTGCAGGTAGACCCTTCCTCCCCCTCAGTGGCTCAGCTGCTAGAGTTTCTTCAGTCGGGCCTGGATAAGGGCCTCTCTCCTAATACGCTTCGGAGGCAGGTGGCGGCGCTGGCTTCCGTGCTCTCCTGGACCGGCTGCAAATCCATCTCCAGTCATCCACGGGTGCGTAGTTTCCTCAAGGGAGCCACGAATCTGCGACCACCGACTATCCATAGGTTCCCTACTTGGGACCTCAACATTGTTTTAAACGCCCTTACCAAGGAGCCTTTCGAGCCACTACGGTCGATCAGTACCCAACTACTGACGTATAAGGTGGTCTTCTTGGTGGCCATTACTTCGGCTAGGAGAATTTCAGAAATCGCTGCCCTCTCCATCAGGAAGGATCTCTGTGTATTTCATGAGGACAGGGTGGTCCTCCGTCTGGGTCCGACATTCCTTCCCAAAGTCAATTCAGCTTTTCACAGGGCTCAGGAGTTAGTCCTCCCAAATTTTTGCGTGGCTCCGTCTCACCGGCTCGAAAGGCAGTGGCATCACCTAGACGTCAGGCGGGCCCTACGTATCTACATTAAGCGCACAGCGCCATTCCGCAAATCGGAGGCCCTGTTCGTCTTGTTCCTTCCGGGTAATCTGGGACATAAAGTGTCTTCTTCTACTATTGGCCGGTGGTTGCGAGCCTCTATTGCAAGGGCATATGAGGCCCAATTGAGTACGATTCCTCAGGGCATCACTGCCCACTCCACCCGGAGTCACGGCCACCGCGGCGTGGGCCACCCAAGCCTCAATTGAGGAGATTTGTAGGGCTGCTACGTGGGCTTCTCCCTCTCCCTTTATTAGGAATTATAGAATAGATGTTTTTGCCTCTGCGGAGGCTTCGTTTGGCAGAAGGGTGCTGCAGCAGGTTCTCAAGGATTGAGTGAGATGTCTGTCAGACGGATCCCTCCCAGGGCCTTCCTAGCTTTGGCATGTCCCACTTCTGGATGCTCGAACAGCTCATAGGAGAAAGGGTTGGTACTTACCTGAGACGCCCGTTCTCTCTGAGCTGTGTAGAGCATCCAGCCCCTCCCTGTATCCGTCTGTTTGGGGGTGGCAGTGTTCCGGCCAGCTACTTGTTTTTTTTTTGGTTGTATATAGTTAGATGGGGTCTTTTTCTGTACTTCATCTTCGCTGGAAACTGGGGACGCAGGAGGAGCATTGAGGAGGAGGAGGCGCGTCCTACTAATTAGTTTAGCCCAGCCTACACAACAGGAGTCTGAGCACCTCCCACTTCTGGATGCTCTACACAGCTCAGAGAGAACGGGCGTCTCAGGTAAGTACCAACGCCCTTTCACCAGGAATCTACCCTTTGGCCTTCTGATATCCCTACTTAGGCTTAAAGCCTTACCAATCATAATCTCCAAATGGATCAGGGTTTGCATCAAACTAACATATAAGACTCCAAATAAGTCCACCCCACCAAAAACACTTCACTTTTGACTAGGACAACCACATTAGGTATCCCCCACTTAAATACATGTGGTAGACAGCAACTACACTAGTCCTCCATATTCTCCTTTATAAAGCATATAAATTTAACTTTCATAACTTGGCTGCAGGTTCCATTTAGCCAGGGAGAGTATTACAGAAAATAGTTCCCAGTGGGGATTGGAGGCCTTATGATTGTAAGATTCCACCCTTACAATCATAAGGAATAGCTTTGGTATGTCCCACCGTAGAATTTCCTGGCTCCACTGTATGAAAACAGCACATTTTTCTAGCTTTGCCTCCAGGGCTATTAGGAGAGAGATACCGATGCTCCCTTTAGACAAAGAATCATTGCAATAAGTCCAATGGATAATTTTGTTTTTTGAAATTGTATTTTTGCCTTTTTTTGAGGGGGTGGTCCATGAAAGAAACAGCAAAGAGGAAGATCTTTAAACTGAGCTCCTGGAATATAGATGGGTAACTTCTATTTTATTTCTTCTTCCTGAACATTTCAGTAATTGAAAATGATTATAATTCATTCTCATTCATATTCTTTCTCCCTCCCCCTTCCTCCTCTCATATTCTAGGTTCTGTTTTCTGTTCTATTAAAATAAGAATGACTAGAAACTTTATGTAGTGATAGATGATTGCTCTTTTTTGAGGCAGTCAAACATCACGATAGAAACTTCAGCTGTGATGTTCTCCTTTTTGTTAAAATGCTAATTTTTATTTCTTGTGTTTTAATCACAAAACGTGTAAACATGTTTTATCTTTATATTGGTTTCTGTTCCTTAATTTGTTAACTATTTTAGGGAACTTTAATTAATAGAGAATACCTTTAAAATATATGATGGCTAGATAAAAAGATATTTGTGAATTGCATTTTAGCTGTGAGATGTTTGACCCACGTATTTGTGTGTGTGCATGTGTGTCTGTGTCTGTGTGTGAAAGTTCATCCAGTTTACTCTTTAATCCTAGCTTAGTAACTTTTTTAGAAATGACGTGCATATCTTCTGGAACATTGTTGGCACATTTTGGTTTTTTTTTTATTTATTATGGCAAAAAGTCCCATTGCATTCTCCAGTGAGCTGCTCCGAGCATCCAGGAAGTGGGAGGTGCTTAGTCTCTCCGTTCCGATAGGCTGGGCTTTACTGAAGGATGTTCTGACTCCTCCTCCTCTCCTCCCGTACGTCCCCCTGTTTAGCTCAGCCTTCGTTCGGATAGGCAGCTCTCTTTTTTCTGGTCAGAGCAGGAATAATCTAGAGGTATTCTATTCCCAATTGGCTTCTTTTAAATAGTTTCCTTTCAATTCAGCTTGCAAATATATATCTCTTGTGCTTCAACAGCTGACTGCTACTATTTGCAGCAGTTGGCAAGGGTGCGCTGCGGCGCTAGCCGCTTGGGGCGTTTTTTTTTTTCAGAAGCGAGGCTTCGCTTTTGATTTCCCTCTTCCTGCAGCCTCTACTTGCCGGTTTCTAAAACTCCCTCGTGGTGCTGCCGATACGCCCTTCCTTGGGGTTTTTCCTTCCATTCTTGATCCCTCCCCACTGAGAATGTTGGGGTAGGGGCGCAGGAGTCCCGATTCCCCAATTCTGCCGCTCCTTTTAGAACAATGCCATTGCGGGGGCGGCAGAGCTGTGCTGGCCAAGAACAGTTGCCGCTTTTTCTCTCTCCTGGGGGTAGTTGCGGCTTGCACGTGCGCACTCCCCTTTGTTCCAGGGCGTTTTCTCCACAAGGCTTCGTGAGAGCCCGGACTGGCTTCTGCCAGCTCCCTGTGAGAGGATTCTTCTGTCCTCCTCTGTGCCTTTTCTCCCCAGGCTCTCTTTGTGAAGGAGCCCAGGGTACAATACTGGATTTCAAAAAAGAATTGTTGTTGGTCTGAGTGACTTTTCTTTACTTGGCACTCTCACAGGTGTTTTTGTGAATTTTTTTGTCTTACACTGGGTAAATTCTACCCTTATTTTCTCTACTAGCACAGCAATCATATTATCCAACTAATCCCCAGGCCTGGGCCTGCGGGAGCAGTAGACAAGGGCCTAATCTGTATTTTTTCTGCCCTATGAACTAGTTCTCAATTTGGCATACCCTTTTTTATTGTGAGACTCTTTGTTTATCTTAACTTCCAACCTGTTGCGTAATACATTCATACTCATTCTCTTACCAAGGGCAGTAGGGGTGGCGACACCTCATGGCCTAACAAATCTGTTATTCCTAAAGGTCCTTCTAATAGAAGGGCAAATTCAAAGAATCTGGGGCACTTCTCCAGACCCTGCCCCCCAACCCCTTCCATCCCCTAGGCCTTTAGACCCCTCCACGTCTCCTAGACCTAGCCCCTCAGTCATATCAAGCACACACCCTTCAAGGAGGGTCCCGGAAGCAACCTTCACTCCTACGGCGGCTGGACTGTGCCAGGAAGAATTCCTCCCACAGGAGGTTCCTGAGACCATGAGGGCGTGGATGGAAATGGCATTTCTAGGGGAATCACAGCGGGCGTACAGCAGTCTCTAGCAGCCAGACAAGCGCTCAGATCAGAAGGTGACTCACGCTCCATGAGGTTCTCGGTCAGAGCAGACTCGGTCTTTTCACAGGTATCTCAATTCAGAGATTTTCACCCTCATCTCAATCAGGATCAGGGGGGAAGAAGAGGACCCCCTCGCCAGATTGACTTGGTTTCTGTTCAGCAGAGTGAGGACCCCCTTGGGTTCCTGTCCACAGAAAGAGGGATGTCCGATGATGAGGACGTAAAACTGGACCATCCAACTTTCACGGGCCTCTTCCAACCACAGTTGTTCAAAGTCCCTTCTTTCCAAAGCAAAACCACAGCCCACATTCCAAAGCCCCTCAGTCCCACATCCTACAGATTCTGAGGCTGAGGATGATCTGGTCTCTCAGCCAGTTAATGAGGAGGAGGTTATTCTGGTTCCCAAAATGTTTTCGGACCTCCTCCATAAGCAGTGGATGTCAGCAACATCTTTCCTGGCCCCTTCAAATTTTGATAAAAAGTTTTTCAATCTGGATCCAGATTTCTAATAATTTGGCCACCCTGAGGTCGATGATCCAGTGGTAGCCCTGGCCTCCTCTTCCACTGTTCCTACTGAAGCAGAGGATGCCCTAAAGACTGACGATAAGAAGGCCGAGATTGCCCTCCTGAAGCCCACCAAGCAGATGCCTGGGCCATCAAGGCCACCCAGCAGCATTTTTTCACCAGGCATCTCTCAGGTGGCTCCGCCACCTGAGGGATACCATTCCAAGTTCCAACGTTAGGGCTCACCAGGATGTAGCAAAACTAATTGCAGCTACGGAATTCTCCGCCACGCTACATTTCATGCCAAAAGTTTTCAGCCAGGGCCATTGCCTCACAGGTTACTGCCCCAGATTACTGTGGCTGAAGCATTGGCAGGCGGATAGTAAAAATAAATGGAAACTCGCTTCCTCCCCGTGTCTGCTAATAAATTATTTGGACCGGCCCTAGATCCTCTATTGATAGAGACTAGGAACAAACGAAAAGATCCTCCCTTCCCTTCTTCATCATCGTCCTGACAGTAGGTTCTCTCAGCCCTTTCACAGGGGCCCCTCCCGTCCCTACTTCCAGAGTTCTTTCTCCTCCAGGAACTTCAGGGGATCGGGTTACAGGGCAACCAACAGTCAGACAGGTCGGATTTTTCAGACAGGGTCACGGGGTCAGGGGAGAGGCTTCAGGGGACCACCGAGTCAAGGATCTCATAGATCCTGCTAACCAAGGGGATCTAGTCCCTATAGATGGACGCCTTCGCTTCTTTGCTGACCGCTGGGAATTGTCCACTTCTGATGCCTGGGTGCGTGACACCATTCGCTTTGGATGCTAGAATTCCTTTCTGCCCCCAAGTTTCTTTATTCAATGCCCCATTTCTAGGGTCCCTGAAAAAAGGGCCCTGATGGAGTCTGCAATTAACCACTTGCTACACATCAGGGCCATTCAATCGGTTCCCAAGGACCAGCAGGGACAGGGTTTCTATTCTTTGCTCTTTATTGTCCCTAAAGCCTCAGGGGGCTGGAGGGTGATCTTGGACCTCAAACGGCTTAACTGATTGTTGGTCTATCGTAAATTTAAGATGAGCACCCTCCAGTCTATCCTCCTTAGCCAGACGAGGTGATTTCTTATCTTCCATCGATCTGACAGAGGCGTATCTGCACATACCAATTCGGCCTGCCCACTCGAAATTTCTTAGATTTTGTTATAATAATAACCATCATGAGTATGTTGCCCTTCCCTTCAGTCTTTCCTCGCCCCGGGATGTTTACTTGCTGTTCTGCATGCCCTGGCGGCTCACCTTAGGGAGATTCCAGTTAGTCTCCAGTGTTATCTGGACGATATCCTAATTTTATCCCACTCAGCTAGTCAAGCTCACATGGACACCAAGGTCACGTTGCAGGCTTTACAGCAACACGGGTTTTCTATTAATTGGAAGAAGAGTCATCTCTCCCCGTCAACCTGGTTGACCCATCTGGGGGCAATAATTGATACTCTTGAGGAAAAGGTTTTCCTCTCCCCAGATCGCTTAGCATAAGGAACTTGGCCCAACGTTAGGTCCTCGTGGCAGGTCCCATTAGCTGACTTGTCAACATTATTAGGTAAATTGATTTCTTCCATTTCCATTGTTCCCTGGGCTCGCTTCCACTTAGGCGCCCAGTGGTTTCTCCTGCCATATCAAAGGTCGGGTCGCAGCAACTCCACAGCAAGGTCCGGTGCCTACAAAAGTGAGACTCTCCCTACTTTGGTGGACAAATCCGCCCATCAACAAAGGATTCTACGGGAGCCGAAAGGCTCATAATTACCACAGATGCCAGTCTGTTCGGATGGGGCGACATCTTCAGTCTTGGTCATGTCAAGGTCGCTGGTCAGCGGACAAACAGCGAACAGTATAAACTGGCTGGAGCTCAGAGCGATCCATCTCGCCTCCGCATTTCCTTCCTCACATCCATCGAATCATGTCATTCTCACAGACAATGTCACGGCGAAAAGCACATGTGAACAGGGGTACCCACTCTGTTCTCCTGATGAAGGAGGCAGAGCGGCTGTGTCTTTGGGCAGAATGCCATCTAGGTTCCATAAAGGCGAACATATCTCGGGCGGACAACACTCAGGCGGATTGGCTCAGCAGAGCAACAGTGGATCCTTCCGAGTGGCTTTCACCCCGACTTGTTTCATGAGCTGACGCTCAGATTCGCTGCCCATGCATGGACCTGTTTGCCTCCCCTCAATGCTCATCTTCGCAGGTTTGTGTCCAGATATCCGTGTGGAGAACGTCAATGCTCTTTTGCCCTTGGCTCCCATTGTCTTGTATGCATTCCATCCCATTCCACTGATCCCCAGGGTAATTCAAAGCTCTTGGAGAGGCCTCCCTGATCTTAGTCTCCCTTCTGGAGGAGGTTGGTGCCGGACCTCCGAGCCTCTCCCGGAAGAACCCTGGAGGATCCCAGATCACAAAGTGTGTCTCACCCAAGGTCCGCCTGCACCGGACCCAGTCTCAACTAGCGAGAGGCTGAACGGCAACATTTAGGAGAGAACCTCTCATCAAGGTCATCACCACCATCCAGGCGGCTTGTCAGCCTGCCTACTAACAGGATATATGAGGCCTCGGAAGTCCTCTACATGGTGTCTCTCCCACGAGGCGGATCCGTCTCTTCCATCGGTGGCTCAGGTGTTGGATTTTCTTCAGGCAGGCTTAGACAAAGGCCTCTCACGTAACACTCAAAAGCGTCAGGTGGCAGCCATTGCGTCTGTTGTGCATTGGCCTGGCCTTCCTTCCATTTCACACCACCCTCGGATCAGGGCTTTTCTTCGGGGCGCAACCAATTTGTGCCCACCTGTGGTTCACCGTTTTCCAACATGGGACCTTACCTTGGTTCTCACATCTCTCACAAAGGATTCTTTTGAGCCTTTGAGGTCCATCAGCCTTCAACTCCCAACATACAAAGTTGTTTTTCTGGTTGCGATTACTTTGGCTCGGCGCATCTCTGAGGTTGCCGCCTTGTCGTGTCGTTCCGATCTCTGCGTTTTCCACTCTGACACGGTGGTGTTGTGTCCTGATCTGACTTTCATGCCGAAGGTGAATTCGGCCTTCCACAGGGCGCAGGATCTGGTTCTTCCGAACTTCTGTCCGCGGCCTTCTCACGGCCTGGAACACCAGTGGCATCGACTGGACGTCCGCAGGGCTCTGCGAGTCTACCTTAAGTGAACAGCCCCGTTTCGGAAGTCTGAGGCTCTATTTGTTTCCTTTAGTCCGACCTCCCTCGGGTGGAAAGTGTCTTCCTCTACCATTGGTCGCTGGTTGCGGGCCACTATTGCGAAAGCATACCTTTCACAGTCCCTGCCGGTGCCTTCCGGTATCACCGCCCACTCTACTCAGAGTGTGGCTACGTCCGCTGCCTGGGACACTAAGGCTCCTATCTCCAAGATCTTCAGAGCAACCACATGGGCCTCGCCATCGCCGTTTGTCCGACATTACAAGGTTGACGTCTTTGCTTCGGCGGACGCCTCCTTTGGCAGGAGAGTGTTGCAACAGGTCCACTCAGCTCGGGGGGCGTCTTCGGCCCAGACGGAGTCCCTCCTGTAGGACAGGCCCAGCTTTGGTATGTCCCACTTCCTGGATGCTCAGAGCAGCTCGCTGGAGAATGGGCGTTGGTACTTACCTGATACGCCTTTCTGGGAGCTGCGATGAGCATCCAGCCCCTCCCTTTTTCCTTTCCGTCTGGGGTGGGTTCTTCCTGTTCCGACCTCGTGTCCTCGTTGACCTTGAGCTAGCTTTGGGTCTACCCTGTCGGCTCGTTTTTGGCCGGCCCTTCGTCTTTGCTAAACTGGGGGATGTACGGGAGGAGAGGAGGAGGAGTCAGAACGTCCTTCAGTAAAGCCCAGCCTATCGGAACGGAGAGACTAAGCACCTCCCACTTCCTGGATGCTCATCGCAGCTTCCCGAGAAAGGGCGTATCAGGTAAGTACCAACACCCATTTTCTGTCTCTAGATTAACCATCCCATAGTTTGAAATGCTGTCCTGGTATCTGTGAACCCAGCCTTTTATATCTCTACTGAAGTCCTTTAGGTGTTAGTCCAAGGCTCAGGCAGTTAATCCAACAGGTGTGCCTTTTCCCTTATGGTGGACTTTTTCAAACTCTGATTTTGGAGGCCCCTGCCTTAGCTTGCATTTCTTAACAGCAATAGCACTTAGACCTATACATCGCTTCATAGTGCTTTAAAGCCCTCTCTAAGCAGTTTACAGACTCAGCATATTGCCCCCAACAATCTTGGTCTTTTTACTGACCTCAGAAGGATGGAAGGCTGAGTCAACCTTGAGCTGGTCAGGATAAAAGGAATTGAACTCCTGGCAATGTGTGCAGAACTAGCTTGCAGCAATACTGCATTCTAAGCACTGTGCCACCACGGTTCTTTATTTTTTAGGGTTCACCCTTTATGCAGGCATTTTTATCTTTTGTGCGTTTGATGGTAACGGATATTGTGTTGTTGCGCATTCTATTTTTTTTTGTTATTTTGTTTTGTTTCTAAGAAAACAGAGTACATAAAATAATGTAATGTATTTCAAATAAGCAGTGATGGAGAGCAAGAGAATATGGATGTTGCTTTTTCACCTGGAACAATGTTGTGTTATTTTGTTGTAACATATACAATAGGTGTCAGGGTGAAGAGCAAACTTAGTAACATTTTTCTCTTGCTGTAATGTTGAAAAACATAATTACTTTGCTAGGAAATTTGAGCCTTAGTCCATTTTTGTTAAATTATCAAATTTCAGGAAATTATTTTAAGAAAATATCTAGATGGAAAATTGCAAAATAGGGGTGGTGTTACTTTGCTTTTTCATGGTTACCATCCCCAATCCCCAATCTCCATAGGGTATAGATTGTTATAACCAAATTCATATGCAGAATAATAAAATATGGTGCAGTAATTAAAATGTTGTACTGGGACTGGAAAGGCCCTGAAAAATATCTCCATTTAATTGTGGAACTCATTGGAAGGCTTTTTGCAAACCTTTGTCAGCTGGCATGGTTGTTGTTGGTGAGGTTAAGTGAAAGACAATTTCATATAAGCTGTTATGAGCTCCTTAGAGGAAAGGCAGGATCTAAGAGAGCTCTAGAAAAGATGGAGTGGATTAACTGAGAGTATGTAGCTCTGGCTGCAATATCTTAAAGCAGGGCACAGGTTTTTTTTAATGCCCTCTTTCAGAGCTTGCAAATTAAATAAACACAGTAACTAATTTTGCAATACAACTCTTGGGCATTAGTGGAAACATTTGATTTTTCTTTCCAAGTCATGAAATGGAAGTAGGGAGAATATAGATTTAAATAAAGATTATTATCAATTGCATAATAGCAAAAGAACTGACTTTCCCCCAAACTTAAATTATGTTACTAATTTTTTTAAAGGCAACAAATGCATTTTTATATAGAGTATATTTTATTTCTCTTATATTAATGAAGCTCAACATTTATTTCTCTTATATTTTTTCAGCTCAACATTTGCATTTTTCATTGGCTTCAGTTGGTAATTTTGATCTTATTGTCCTTGTTATAGATATATGTTGGTTGAAATTTTGGTTGGATAATGTGAGTTAAATGCTTTCTCTGCCTGATATAGAAATACCTTCTGATAATAAGATTTGAAGATAGATTTAATTCCTTGCTCAAGGAGAATTAAAGAGTTGAGAATTTATTTTAAGTGTTTTCCCATTTCATAAGTGCAGGTTAAATGAAAATGAAGTTAATATGGTACAGATGGAATATGTGGTTCAGAGTAGTAGGATCAAGCATGGAGCTACTGATGTAGTTAATGATTTAGTCTTTATCAAGATACAGTTCTACCATAGCTAGTCCTCAGCTTATGTCCATTCATTCAGTGACTGTTCAAAAAGGCAGTCGTGCTGAATGAGCAGACTTATAGTCCTTGGAGTTCCAGGCTATCACAGCATTCCCATGGTTGTATGATTGAAATTTCTGACATTCCTTGCTGGCTTTCCACAATCAAAGTCAATAGGGAAGCTGGCAGGAAGTTGGATGTTGGTCATGTGAGGTCCTCGCTTAATGATAGTAATCAGCACTGCTGAAACTCCTGTTCCTAAGTGGTATGATAATATGATGTGTTTTATGATCATGTTGCTTAGCAATGGCCATTCCAGTTCCAATTGCTTTTGTAAACTGAGGACTACATGTATATCCACATGGAATTCTGAGCTGCTGCATGTATACTTTAGATAACACGTTCTGAGTGGGTACAAAAAGTAAGTGGGTTGGTATGCAGTTTTTTTTTCTAAGTAGTTTTCTCCAATTTCACACCTTGAGGATGTGTTAGTACTAAGTTTCAAAACCTAGCCTGTAATTGCTAAATGTGTTGCAATTCCTAGACATCTGGAGACTATCAATTTGGAGAGGGCTATCCTGATATACATATAACTTTTAAAAATTCAATTTGGATTCCCAAGGTGTAATGATTACAGCAATAATTCTGTATGTGTTTGTGAACTCTCCCAAAGGGATGGCCTTCCCTGTGGATCTCCTGGATAAGTACAGTCATGAAGATCTTGAGAGTTCTGGAGAGGATTATCTATCTGAACTTAGATGTGGAGATCCAGAAAATCCAGAATATCTCTCTCTTGTTGATAATATCAAGGTAAGGTTGGAATCATTGTTATTTCATTTTAATGTTTACAGATACTCTTTATTTCTATAATTTTAGATGGTTTTCAAAATTCCCTTCCAGATTCTTGAAACTGTGGTAATGAGCACTAACTGCAGGCTCGCTAGTCGCCATCTAGACTAGGAAGAAAAAACTCAACAAATAATCTCCAGTAAAAGAAAGTATAGCACTGAATTGTGAAATCCTTGGTGCACTCTGAGCTTGGTTGTTTGCTTGCAGACATTTCATTACCTGGCCTGATAACATTATCAGTGCTATTGAATATGTGGTTTGCCCCATTTATATGCAGTAGCTTGCCCTGCGTTGGTGAGGGGGCCTGAAACCATTTTTACATGCCATTCAAAAGTAACAGTAAGAAAACTAAGAAGGAAGTAAAAAGACTAGAACACATCCTCTCCAGCAGCCAACATCTTGATAAGCAGGGATCAACTCCAGGCAAAATAAATAAATAAATCAAAAACAAATAATGCTCTAATTAAGAAACTGAGTAGTTTTCTAAACCAGGAGTCGCCTGGTTTAATACGAATTTTTTTTAAAAGATAATATATTTAAGACAAAAATATTTTATATTAAATATAAATTTAATATTTAAAAAAATAATTTTATACATATACATACACACACACACACACACACATATATAAATGCTTATTTAATTTTAACAAAGTCGTAAATGCTTAATCATAACTGTGGGGCAGAGAGAAGGGTTTAGGTTTAAGTTTAGGTTTATTTGGACTTATAAGCCACCCTCTCTCCCAAAGGACTCAGGGCAGTGTACATAAAAACAAAGAATACAAAAGTTAAAAACAAATTTTAAAAAATTAAATCAACGCCAAATAACCTTTCGAATTAAAACCCCGATCCCCTGTCAGTCCAGGCCAGATTGTAAGAATAACCATGTTTTGAGGTCGTGGCGGAAGGAGTGGAGATCAGGGGCTAGGCGCAACTCAAGGGGTTAGTTGATTCCAGAGGGTGGGCGCCCCCACAGAGAAGGCCCTACTCCTAGGGGCCGCCAGCCCACACTGTTTAGCTGACGGTATCCCCAGGAGGCCCGTCTGTGAGAGCGCACTGAGCGATTGGTATTCGTCAACGGAAGGAGACGTTCTTGCAAGTACCCCGGACCCAAGCCATATAGGGCTTTGGAAGTTGTTACCAAAACCTTGAATCTCACATGGAGAGCAACTGGCAACCAATGCAAGTCGCGCAGGAGGGGTGTAATATGGGAGAATTGGGACACTCCCATCACTACCCGTACGGCTGCATTTTGCACCAGCTGAAGTCTCCGTATGACATGCAAGGGTAGCCCCATATAGAGAGCATTGCAGTAGTCAAGTCTAGAGGTGATGAGCGCCTGAGTGACCGTGCGCAGCGCATCTCGGTCCAGATAGGGGCGCAGCTGGCGTACAAGCCGAACCTGTGCAAATGCCCCCCCGGCGATGGCTCCCACCTGCTCCTCCATACTGAGCCACACATCCAGGAGGACACCCAGGTTGCGCACCCTATCCACAGGGGACAACACCTCTTCCCCTATGGACAATAATGGAATCTCCTGGATTATCTGAGATGACAGTTTACACAGCCACTCAGTCTTGTTCGGGTTGAGCCGGAGCCTGTTCCCTCCCATCCAGTCCCATACCACCTCCAGACAACGGGCCATCACGGGGAGGGCATCACTGAGGTGGTTTGGGGTGGAGATGAAGAGCTGGGTATCATCAGCATACTGGTGATTCCTCACCCCAAAACCATGGATGATCTCGCCTAGCGGCTTCATATAGATATTGAACAGGAGGAGAGAAAGAACCAACCCCTGCGGCACCCCACAAGTGAGGGGATGAGGGGACGACCTCCCCCCCACCAACACCGGCTGCATCCGACCTGAGAGGTAGGATGAGAACCACTGCAATACGGTGCCCCCCACTCCCAACCCCCTGAGCCGGCACAGTAGGATACCATGGTCGATGGTATCAAAAGCCGCTGAGAGGTCTAACAGGACCAAGATGGAGGCATAGCCCCTGTCCCGAGCCCTCCAGAGATCATCAATCAGCGCGACCAATGCCATCTCCGTGCTATAACCGGGTCTGAACCCTGATTGGTATGGGTCCAGGTAATCAGCTTCATCCAGGAACATCGGCAGCTGCTGCGCCACCACACTCTCAACAGCCTTCGCCAAAAAGCGAAGGTTGGAGACTGGATGAAAGTTGTCTAAATTGGCTGGGTCCAAGGCAGGCTTCTTTAGGAGGGGTCTCACCACCGCCTCCTTCAAGGCGGCAGGAAAGAAGGGAAAGGAGGGACCTCTCTCATCCTTACTGCTGGGATTCAAAAGAAGCCACATGGTGCCTGGAGGCTGGGAAGGTCTGGAGGGGAAGGAAACAGTTCTCCCTCAAATGGAAGAAAAGCAGAGCCTCCCAAATCTGGTCCCCTGTCATTTCATGTCTCCCCCTCTCACATTACCAGGGTCTCAGCCACTCTATGGCTAGCCATGCAGATGAAGCAATAATCACAGAATCCAAAGGAATAACAGTGGTTTATTCCATCACAGCTGTAGTGGTAGCAAGAAGCAGTGAGCATATGTGAATATGTTCATCGATCCCAGCATTCTATTTATCCCACCCCGTAATCGCCTCCCCACATCCGGCAGCCCCGCCCCACAGGTAGCCAGCATCCCGCTCCTAATTGGTGACAGCTAACTCTGCTGTCCCACACCACAATGTGCCCATCACCAGGCTGTGCTACAATAAGTGGACCTCTGACTCCCTCCACCAAGTTAACATGCTGCCTGCCATCCGTATCGGCTCAGCGATCTTCAGTCAACTCGGATCCATTGTTATGATGCAATCAGCTGGGTGTCGCATCATGGCTAGCCGACGCCCTGCTGACATATATTGTTACCGCCCACTGCTGCTGTGGGGCAAGAAGTGGAACTGAAATTTGTAATGAGCTGAAATTGTAGCTGGCCTGGAGGGTTTGTGGCAGGCTTCACTTGTGGCTAGCCTTCACCAGCTGGTACACATGATGGTGTCGAGCTGCAGCTCGAGCTGAACGTGACATGGGGAGGAAAGGAGGCGAAACAAAGCTCACTTTCACCGAGACCTACAAAATGCCAATCTACTGCATTATAGGAATTTTTCAAAACCACCAAACGCTCCCGCTTGTTCTCACGCCTCCTGGCTCTTCGAGCGACCGTGGAGTCAGGTCCCTGAAATGCACGTGCCAACCAGCTCCCACACACGGCGGCAGCAGCAACAACAGTCTCCTCCCCCAGTGCCCGCTGTCAGTCCTCCCCATTAATTCTCCAGCTTTGGATTGCTCCTGCCTCTCTCTCTCTCTCTCTCTCTTTCCTTCCCCCCCTGCACCCACCTGGAGGCAGGCTCCTCCAGCCCTTGCTGCCTCTCCCAGCATTGAAGCCTTGGAGACACAGGCAAAGCCGCTGCAGCAGTAGCACCCGAGTTGGCTTAGCATGCTTGTCTCTTGGCACCGCTGGCGACGGGTACTTGCTGCAGCCATCCGGCAGATGCACGAGCATGCTGGTTGGCATGTGCATTTCAGGGACCTGACTCTGTGGTCACTCGAAGAGCTGGGAGGCATGAGAACTGCACGGCTCAGATTAATTGCTTTCGGGGGCCATTTCTTTTGCAGCCCACCAAAATTTTTCTGCGGCCCACCAGTTGACAATCGCTGTCTTAACCTACTTGTGGTGAAAATAGCCCTACAACACTACTGTAGAAGGGCAAGCAACTGAATATAAATAAGGAGCAATCTACACATCTTCTAGTACTGATGAAGTAACCTAGTTGGGTAATGAAATGTCTGCAAACAAATAATCAATCTCAGATAGCATCAAGAATTCCACAATCTTTTTTTCCCCAAAATATTTTATTATTTCTAAACAAACGTACACAGACAAAACATAGAGTATGCTGGTAGGTTAAAGCTCTTTTTGTACATCTTCTGTATCCTCATCTATTAATTATTTATGTATACTCTCATATACAAAATATTCCATATTTTTAAATTAATTTATCTTAAAGCACTTCATATTATCATCCCAGAACCATTCCTGGCAAACAAATACATACAAACAAATATAAAGAAACAAAAAACATAAAAATTCTTTTTTTGAGAACAGTATGCTATTGGACCCTCCCTTCTCCATACAGATGTAATTTCAATTATTCACTCATTTTGTATATTCTATTCCATTTGTCACAACAATTTTCACTATTTTCCATAACTTTCCCCCCTTTCTCTAGTTTCAATAATCTTATTTCAATTATTTCATCATTCCATCATTTCATTAATTACATTTCTTTTTCCAGTTTTCAATATCTTGCCAATCAATATTACTACACTTTTATCTGTCTTGTTTACAATTTTATACTATCTTATAAAACATATTTTACCCTGTAATTATTACCCTGAAGGATGACACCTCTATCTCTTCTAACCAGTTATTATTTAACATTTATATTTCACCTTTACCATTATTACCTCTATTACCCTCTATTTTATCTAATCTAACCATCATTAATCAGATTCTGCTTGGTACATTCCTACAAATATCCATTAAATTCTTAAGAGAAAAAAAAGAAAAATGTGCATATATATAACAATAGTGACTAAGGTAATTATTTCTTTTCAAATACAGTTCAGCCATTAATGTTAATATCCATCTTATTCATTCATTTCTATTTAAAATATTTCCATTTTATTACCATTTAACATCCATATCACTATATTTCATCATCAAAAAACAATATTAAAACATTCCATACTTCTTATAATTTTCATATTTTCTTTTTAAGTTATTAAAGGCTTTATTCTCTTATCCTCTTTACCTCATTTACTTATTAAAAAAAATACACATCACTAATCATCTAAAACATTTCTAACTTCTTTCTATTTCTAACATAACCATATTTATCTCACATACCCTTGCAGAATCCTGTCTTTAAATTAAATTAACCATTATCTTGATGTCTAATTAAATAAATAAACCCTTTAAATTTTGTATACTTTCCTTGCTGTTGCTCATCTTGATTCAATTTTTTGCAGCATCCTCTTTTTTTCAACCCCCTTCTCCCTTCCCTTTTTATTCCCTTTTCTATCCAATTTTCCCTTCTGCGATCCTACCTTTTGACTCCTTATATTATAATTATTTTTCAAATTATACTTTTTTTGGTTGTTACCTCAAGTCTTAAATTTTTAACTCTTTCCTCTTTTCCCCTTTTCCTTCCCCTTTTTCTTAACCACGCTTAAAGTTATTCGATCATTGAAAATGGCTTCTTCTTCTTTGTCCCGCCCTTCTTGTTCAACCAGTGCTTCCTGTAGTTTTCTATATTTCAGGATCTCCATTTCTATCAATTTTGCCTCTTCTTTATATAAAGAAAATAAATAGCATTTTTAATTCTTCAAAAGATGATGACATTCTGGAAAATATTTTTTTCTTTTAAAGCAACCCCCAGTTGACTTTAATCCACTTCGCTAAAATCTCTGTCCAAGATTCCAGGAATCCTCCAAAAATCCAAAGCTATTTCTTGACTCTTTTTTCACTTTCGCTTTTCCGGGGCTTTAACAGCCTTGCAACAAAGTTTCAGTTACAATGTATTCTTTTCACATCTTGTTACAGTTCCACTCTCAATACAATTTAAATCCAGGTGGTATCCTTCATTTCCAGACTCCACCCTGCTTTCACTCTTCTTCCTCTATTTTCTTTCTTTCTCTCTCTTTATAGGAAAATTCTTTGAAGTTATTCAAAAATCTTAATCACTTGACACTTTATTTTCAGCTGAAGGCAGCCTATTAATGTCAAAGTGAATTAATGTCCATTTCTTATATCAATCTTTTCTTATTATTCCAAACCATTTAAAACTGCCAGTATTAGAGGAGAAGAAAAAATATTTTTTTTTCTCTTTTCACTTTCTTTTGCCGCTTTAAAAGTCTTTTTAGAGATAGTATTGCTTTTAACTGTTCAAATTCCAGGTACCTTAAGTAGATGTTTTCAATAGCAAGCCCGGCCTGTCACACTTTCTCCTTCAAACTTCCTCCTGCACATTCTTATCCGTTTGAGTTCTTCTTTGAGGTGACCATTTCTGGCCACCGCTGCAACCGCCTTCAGGAAAGGGAAAAAAGTCAGCTGGGGAGAAGAGATGCGGCTCTCCTCGACCCTGCTGACAGCTCCCCCATCTTCACCACCTCTACGGGGTGGTTTTAACCCCAAAGCCAGCCGGCTTGGGGTCTCCAGTGGCGAGCACGGATCGAAACCGCGCACAGTTGCGGTTTTCAGTCCGTTTGCGAAGAGGCTCAAACCAGATGTCAAGAATTCCACAGTCTTCTGTTATTGCTGTTTCAGCAGTTTAACAGCTCAAGTTGTATTTTTAGATTGCAGCTTCGAAAATTGATTCAGCAAAACAAAAGGCCAATGCTTAGTATTTTGTGTGTTCTTTTCCCATTTTGTCTTGGCCTTTAAATGCTGGAAGGTTGGGGCAAATGAATTTATTACTATTTCTATTATTTGTCTGAATGATTTGTTTTATTTATTTAAATCAATTTATTTAATATTTAATAATATGTATGCCAGCCATCCTTACAACTCGAGGAAGCTTACAATAAATATATTATAAAAACCAGTTAAAACTAGTAAACACTGTTAATAAATTATTGCTAGCGTTAAGCATATTTTAATGGACTGATTTCATCATTTTGTGAAAAGTCATCAGAATGGGAATGCATCTGATCTCTGCAGGGAAATTTTTCCCCACAAAGGGGCTACTGCTCAGTGTGTCATTCTTGGATCCCAGCTGCCTTCCAGTCCTTTGAGGATGGGTAACCAGAGCATTCTTTCCCTGTTAGATTGTATAGGGTGGGCATATTGTTGCTCCTGAAGGGAACAATGCTCTAAGTCAGGGGTGTCAAACTGTTGTGCTGTGTGCCGGATGCATCACGCACAGGCCACACCCACCCCGGCTCTGCAGTGGCAAAAACCATTGTGATATGTCACATGACGTCACGTAACGCAATCAAGTTTGACACCCATGCTTTAGAGTGGATCATACATATGATGACCAGTTCAGCATAGAAGCCTACTGGCAGACAACATAGGTAGTATTCTGCTAAATTGACTAATGCCACCCCAAAAGCAAGCTACTGTACTATGTACCAGCTACCACTTCCTTCAAGGACAGCTCCACATATAAAGAATTGCATTAGTTTGATAACCAGGGCATGAGTCTCTGTCTTCAATGTGTCTTGGTACAGCAATTCACAGATCCAAATGAATAGAAATAACAATGATGAACTTTCTCTCTCTCTTAGGTTCCAATTTGTTTGTCAACTGTAGGCTTCATCCCCCTTTATGGCGGAGAAGAAAGACACAAAGTCCTTGCTTTATTTGCACCGGAGGATTCACTTGCAGGTTTCTCTTACCTTTTGAATTGAAACATTGTAGTATTCTGATCCGAGCTATTCCTTTTTCGTTTCCCATGTTGTTATGTTGCTTTTGATATGAAAGGTTTAGAAATACTGTAGAAATCATGATAAAATGGGGATGCAATTGAAACTGGGCAAAAAACCAGTTTGGTGTGAATAGCTTCTCCCTTCCAGTTTTATAATGTTTGAAAGACTTGATTCAATCATTTTCTCAACCTTTGATTGAATAGGTGAAAATAAGCCTGGAATTGAAGATTCAGGGTTCTGAAGGTTCTCATACATGAAAAAAGTAAACCATGTGTGAATCCAAGGTTAATTGTTCTTACAAGAACAGACTGTCAGTTTTTGCTGTTTTGTTGCTATCATAGTACTGTAATTTTTCCTGGTGTATATTCCTTTCCTTAATTTTAGTTAGGGAGCAATAGTTGATGAGGGCTTCCTTTGATTCAAGTAAGTACAGTGGTTACTTATTCAAACAAGTAGTTTCTTTAAGTTGATAGTTTAGAAGTTGAGGTGGAACACAGTATGTTTCAGCTGTCATTCTGTTCAGAAGAAGTCTCTTGCATGTAGAACCCACAGATCTTTTGAAAATGAACATATGATGGGATAACCTAGCTGGGAAGTGACTGCTTCTAAAATGGAACTGAACTCAGCTTTTTAAGAAACACATTTACTGAACATGCATTTAGTATTATAATTAAGAACAAAATAATAATTATATATCTCTACAACCAATGATATTTACCACGCATAATTAGAATTGAAACACTGAACACATTCTTTTTTTATTCATATTTATATGAATAAAATTTATTCTTACTTTAAATTCTTTTCCTTTTTGAGCTGTTGCCTTGTTTCTGGCTGATCAATGGTGGACTATCGATGATATTTTGAGAACATCATCTCCTTCTAGAGAAGGTCTTCTACGAGTAAGTTGAACCTCTAGTAAAATGTTTGATAATGTAATCTGAAGCTTAATATAAATAAAAGAAATGTCTGGTTTATTCAAGTGTGCAGTCTGATTTACTTGGAATAAAATTGCCTGTCTATACAGTTAAGTTGTGTCAAGCATTTTGAATTGTAGTGATGAGTAGTTTATAATATGGACAATACTTCGAATAAGGATTTATGACTGCAATTGTTATTTCTAGCATCTCTCATAATTGGTCATGCTGGCTAGGGCTGCTGGGATTTGCAGTTCAGCTGTGGGTTTCTTATTGTTTTACTGTATAATCCAAGATAACTTTGCTCAAATTATTTTATTTCAATGAATTCCAAGCGCTGAAGTATTAGCAGTCTTATCCCAACATTATAGGATTTATAAGGTTTTTCTTTCTAGTCACTGTTTCCTCACTTTTGAGCCACTTTAAATCAAGTTCATAATGTAGGATTGCCCTACTGGGATTTTATCCATTCCTCATTTTGATTTAATAAAATCAAAGAAAGTAGATGTACATGTCTATTAATAAAATAGACATGTACATCTACTTTCTCCTAAACTCTTTCAGGTGCTTTAGAAATATAAGCAAATTAACTAATAGTTAAAACCATAATCAAAAATTAAACCCCATTCTGCTTTCATTCTTTTGGAAGTATAAATATGGATTTTAACTATATGAGACTTCTGGCTATGTTTTCTAATTCATATGTGTTTTTGTAGGCGAAATCAATTGGGGAGAGAGTGGTTCTTTATGTGCTCAACAGAATAATTTATCGTAAACAAGAAATAGAGAAAAACGAGATCCCATTCCTTTGCCATGGTAGCCATGATTATGCAAAAATTCTGTGGAAGAAAGGAATGGCTATTGGTTTTTATTCTATTAAACTGCCAGGTAAGACTATTCTTTCACATGGACAAAGTAATTTAATGTGGGGGAAAAAACAACAACAAGCCCATCTTTTTTTTTTTAAATTACATTTATATGCCACCCTTCTCCGAAGACTCAGGGCGGCTTACAATTTTTGGAGCACAACCCAATGCGCTCAGCAATAGCCTTCATTCCATTGTATATGCCTGCTTCTTACTAAGCAGCATTTTTACAAAGTCAGCTTATTGCCCCCAACAATCTTGGGTCCTCAATTTACCTACCCTGAGAGGATGGAAGGCTGAATCAACCTTGAGCCTGGTGGGATTCGAGCCTACAGTAATTGTAGACAGCTGGATCTTAAGAGCAGGCATTTAACAGCCTGAGCCACCAAGGACTCATCTTTTAACTTCACTTGCAAAGAACTAATCTCTGTCTATAATTCCCTTGCATTTTTATTTTGGAAATGGCAAGGAACACATTCCAGTAAGGATACAGAAAAGAACGTTCCTTAGAAGCTGGTTGTCGTTATTAGTGATGATGGTGGTGGTGGTGATTGTTGTTGGTGAAACTGCTTATCAACCTGAGTACTATCCCTGAACGTAGCATAAACTTGTAAATTTGTCTTTATAGAAATCACATAGTTCTAGGAACCTAGGGAATGGCTTTATGACAAAATAAATTTATAGAAAGAGGTGATCCTTAAAGTTTTCTAGTTCAGAAAAAAATGTTTACACCTATCTTGATGGGTTTCATTTTACTGGCCCAAACCCAAGCTTTTACTGCAGCTGTGCATTGATACAGCATTTGTCATACAATCTGACAGAAGTTTATGGAAGGTTTTGGGCTCCCATTCATGATTCTATATCTTCAGAGCAGTCTCAGCATGGATGTCAAGCTTCTCAGCATTGTATCTGTGATTAATCATGTTGGTTCAGACTGAGATATACTGGTAGCATTATGCATTATGATAATATATTTATTTCAGTTCTCAGTGCCAAATATAGATATTCAAAGTTGTAAATCAATGAAAAAAGGAAATTAGAAAAGGAAATTAAATTCTTACAGATTAAGCCAGCGTTACCTCCTCAGTTCTCAAATCTACTTAACCCAGATTTAAATGCAGTTGAGTGAGATTGATGTCACCAAACTCTTTTGCTACTTCTTGACATCTTAAAAATTAAATCTGATTTAAAGTTATAGGCTCATTTGCCCGTCTTTGCAGACTGCTAAGAGATAGGACAGATCACCAGTGTCTTTGTTCCTTTATTGCTATTCTCACATGGACTTTAAACTAATCTACTTTAATAGAAGGCCTCAATGCAGACTTCCTTTTCTTCTTTCTTATTGTAAGCAGAAAACAATCCTCCTTTGTTCAGTTTAAAATTGCAATAGTTTTAAAAAGGCCATGTAATGAATGTCTAAAGAATCTTGGTGGATTAATAATGATTGCTTGTTCTCTCTCTCTCCCCTCCCTCTCTCTTAATTTCCAAGGAAATAAGTTGCCAAGTGCAACAAATTATATGGCCTTGACAGCTCTTAGAAACTTGATATTCGGCCAGATGGTCCTCCCTTCTGCCATGACTTGCCAAACCTTGGGGGAGGGTAAAAAGCAGATGGCAAGGAATTCTTTTGTTTTCGTTGCTGATATTTGGACCCTCCTGAATAATTTTGTGCAGAGTTTTTAGACCAGTTAGCGGGTGGGTTGCCTATTTTTGGAATTGTACATTCCTATTAGTAGAGAACACTTTTGCCTAATCTGCTCCATTGTTACTTGCAGGCTGGAGCAGTGAGGATCAAATTCCATAGTAGGTTGCTTTCATACTACTTGCTCTTAGTTTGCCAACCCTGATTGCATCTAGGATTGTCATCTGTATTCATGTCATCAGTTTGATGATGCCTGGTCTGGAGTAGCTATGGTAGCAAAAAGAAGATAAACCCACCCTGAAAGTTTAGGGAAGACATAAGATTTTGTTCCTGGGTATAAAAGGAGATTAAAAAAAACCCAGACTGTATGATTTCATAATGCATAACCGGACCTATTAGCTTATTCTAATTTGAAAAATGTGAAGAGCCAGTTAAAAACTAATAGGCTCATTGTGCCTACAAACTGTTATTTGGATTTTGCGTGAGTTACATGCACAATAATCAGGACAGGTCCAATGGAAAAGACAAAAGATCTAAAAGAATGTGATGGACTTTAGAGCAGGGTGTTCGATTGCATGGCCAATATTATGGAGCCTACTGTTATTAAAGTTCAAAAACATATTTTCATCAGTCTTTTAGAGTTTAAAGCTTTTATAGATTTTATGTATTTTATTATTGTTGCCCAGAGTCCTTGGTATGTATATTTGAAAACTTACTCCTTCTGAAGTGCTAATTAGAATTGACTGTTGTGTTTGCAGGGAGCATTTGTAGTGCCTTTCTTACCCAGAGCTACCAGCTTCCTGTTCTGGACACAATGTTTGTGAGGAAGAAGCATCAGAGCAAAGACTTTGGGCTTCTGATGCTGGAAGATTTTGTGGATTCTTTCACAGAAGATGCCCTTGGTTTGCGTTTCCCTCTGACATCTTTCATGCGTACTGGTAAGACCTGCAAGATACTTCAGAATATTCACTGTTCGGAATTTAGGAATAGAGTTTGATATTTTGAACAGATATTGCATTTCAGTTACCAGAACATTTTTTTTTGCATTCTTGCTACTATCGCTTATTTTAACTTCAAGTCCATCCTTATACACACAAGAAACAAATATCTGAGAAATTTAGGTAAGGCCTGTAATCTTTTAAGAACATTTTAAAAGGATTCCCTGAGTTTTAACATCCTAGATATTGAATTGCTTAGATTCAGCACTGCTTTCATTGGTATGTTATGCAAGGCAAACATTTAGCAGTCCAAGAGCTATCTCTGGCTTTTAAAGCAGTTCTACACAACTAAGATAGGTGTACTGTATGTACCTGTTCTCTACAAATTGAAGAGTGCTCTTGTGCTTCTGTTTGTGACGCAGTTAGGTTTTTAATGCTCCCTTTAAAGCAAATGCTAAAACAAAAGTGTTGCCATATTTTGGGGGAGAGAGTGGGAAGCTTGTAAAATAAAATAAAAACAAATCTGGATGGTTTACTGAATGAGTTCTATTTCTCTTGCTCAGCTTGCCAGAAGTACTTTGAAAGGTATCCAGGGGATCGTGACCTTCTGTGGGAAGTTGAAGGCATAGGCCACTGGCACCAGAGAACACCTATAGCTACTGTTTTGCAGAGAGAAAGTTTAAAACTCAAAGGTAGGAGGTATTGACATATAATGCAGTTGGGCAAAAATAGAGACTGAGATTTTTTACTGGCTTACGGATGTTTTCTGGAGGTTCTAGAAAAAAAATGTTTTTTTAAGAACAGCAAAACAAAAACAAAAAAACCCTACCTTGCTAACCAAGTTGTGGAACTGAAGGAAGATTGTTTGGGGTAAGGGAACCAGGGCAGAATTGTAGGTGGAAGATTATTGTGCTGCCGTAAAAAGTCCGAGCTTCTAGGTCTAGGATAATCTGCTGTGGTTAACTCACCATAGGACAACTTGCCACGGGAACCTTCAATGCGGTGTCCTGCAGTGAGTTATCCTTTAGAGAGTTGTCCCGTGGCAAGAGGGCCGCAGTGAGTTGTCCCATTCCAGCCCACCAGATGGGCTCAGAGTTCTGTGCCTGTAAGGACTATTGTACACCTTCATATAGTTGACCAAATGGGGGTTTCTGTAATGGTTGTAGCGGAAAAGAAAACAGAGCCTGCTCTTTTAGTTAGCTTAAATATGCCCACATAAAAAGGCAGAAAAGAATTTTATTAACAGATACTAGGGATAATATTTTGAAATGGTTGCATTTTTAATTTTTTCCCTATGAACAAGAAGCCTTGCAAATAGAAGCTAACACTTCCCAGAATGAGGAACGTTTTCTGCACTCTTCCATGGATAACAGCCCATCGTGTGAACAGGCTGTTGACCCCAGTGAAACACACTTAAGTGTAGGTATAAAATAGCTTCCTTTGAATTATTTAGAACCTGCTCTGTGTTTTATAAGTACACATATGATTTTATTAAATTTGCCTTTTCAAAATCCTCAAGGTTTTTACTGAAGTGGAAAAATGGGAAACTTCTTACAATATCCAATTTAACTTGCATTGCTTTGTCCACTCCCCAGAGTTTATAATATTCTTGGGTAAATAAAGTATACATTTGGAATTAGACTTGAAGCAGTCATGTTTAAGGCTGCTTCTCTTTACAGGCTGCAAAGAAGGCCTCAGATTGTGTAGCACTGTGGTAAGCAGGAATAAAAAGGCAGAAGACAACTGCAGGTATATCCCGACTTTAATTCAGTTTCAACAGTGTATGTTCTCCAAATTACACTGTTAGAAATCATCAGTTAATTGCAATTTTATTGGTGTGGTTTTTCAATTTGCAGCAGTAAAAATGGGATCAAAGACTTTAATCCTCCCCACCATTCAAGTCTATAAAAACCATAGTGGAAAAGGAATTGAACCTCATTTAGCTGTAGTAACAATTCCTAATAGATTTTTTCGGCCTGTACAGATGAGGGTTCTGGTGGCATATAGTTTTTAACATTTTGTGTTTCTCCTTCAGTTCTCTCATATGTTAAATTTCCTGGTCTTTTTTCCCCTTTTCTTTTCCCTTTAAATTCTGTATTTATTTTAACTTTTCATATTGATGTTTTGTTTAATAAACTAAAAATCAGTATGGATATGTAACTGAATGAATGGAAGAAATCTATTAGCAATGGTTTACTTTAAAGATTTTGGTTTTATGTTATGGATTTATAAACTTAAGTCCTCCTGTTTTTAGGTTGATGTCCATAAAAATAAAGATGGCTTGGATGTATATGAAGGTACCTCTGAAGGTAAAAAATGCATTATGCATATTTTTGGGAAAAGATTTCTCTTCTGTTATTCACTATGTTCACGAATGCATATGATCAGAGGGGGTACTTCAAAAGGAAACTTATTAATAGAGGAGCCCTCAGTTATGTGTGTGTGTTTTATAAAATATTCATTTATCATCTCCCTCACAGCTTGGGATTTTACACACACACACACAAAACACACGCACACACACACACACACTTTATTTTGATACTACAACTGCAGAAAGCCTCAGTATATGGATGGAAAAATTCAAAACAATAGTAAGGGTCATGTCATGTCTGTAAGGCTGGAGACAGCTGGACTGCCTGGTTCAGCATGAGATGAAAGGAAGCCTCATTGTCTCTGCGTTCCAGAGTTCTCTGACACTTCCTTCCTGGTATAGTGCTGTTGATAGATAGGTTATTTGGCTGTCCTTATATCTCCTTGGGAGATTCTATTATCTGGCTTCTTCCCTTCCTTCCAGCCCTGTTTAAGTAGTGATAGGACTATTACAGCCTGCATCTTGTCTTCTGGAGAACATTGATGATGATGATGAAAACAAGTCTGCAAGTCCGCCTTTTGATCCATGTGGACCCACGACCCACAAGTCTGCAAGTCCGCCTTTTGACCCATGTGGTCAAGTCTGCAAGTCTGCCTTTTGAAGCATGTGGTCAGAGAAAACAGTACTCCCCCTCCTTTGGATGGGTTGGAACAAAAACAACATAATTTAAAAATTAACTGTGTTAAAAATA
Organism: Naja naja; assembly: GCA_009733165.1. Lineage (NCBI taxonomy): Eukaryota > Metazoa > Chordata > Lepidosauria > Squamata > Elapidae > Naja > Naja naja. The sequence goes on along the minus strand of CM019149.1, from coordinate 272,882,243 downwards.
AGAAAAAAGAAAATGTAAAATTATATATTTTGGTGGTCACATGCATATACCGGCGGATGAAGTAAGGATCATACGGTTGATAAAATCACAAATCGCTTCTTAAAAAAATCAGTCTCCTATAAAATGCTGTTAGCAGGTAATACAGATTTGCAGTTCAAAGATGGAACAAAAATATAAGAACTGATTTAATTTTACATAAATGCAGTGAACTTCAGAAACAAATGTTAGTAGAAATGATAAAGCCAGTCAAATTCACAGGAAATGAAGCATAAAATATAATGAAAAAATAATAATAAACCTAATCAACAAAACAGAAACTGCCCTCCCAATCTTTTGAATAGAATAGAATAGAATTCTTTATTGGCCAAGTGTGATTGGACACACAAGGAATTTGTCTTGTTGCATATGGTCTCGGTGTACATAAAAGAAAAGATACGTTCATCAAGAGTCAAGAATCATAAGGTACAACACTTAATAATAGTCATAGAGTACAATAAGCAATCAACTTGTACTAGGAAACAGTCAATAAAAATTGTTAGGATACAAGCAACAAGATTACAGTCGTACAGTCATAAGTGGCAGGAGATGGGTGAAAGGAAGGATGGGAGGATTAATAGTAATAGTAATGCAGACTTAGTAAATAGTTGGACAGTGTGGAGGGAATTATTTGTTTAGCAGAGTGATGGCATTTGGGAAATGACCACGGAGATGGCATTGGTCGCGCTGATGGATGATCTCTGGAGGGCTCGGGACAGGGGATTTTCCTCTGTCCTAGTCCTATTAGATCTCTCAGCAGCTTTTGATACCATCGACCATGGTATCCTATTGCGGCGCCTCAGGGGGTTGGGAGTGGGGGCCACTGTTCTGCAGTGGTTCTACCTCTCGGGGCGTTCGCAATCGGTGCTGGCAGGAGGGCAGAGGTTGACCCTGAGGGCACTCACATGTGGGGTCCCTCAGGGGTCGATCCTCTCTCCCCTCCTGTTCAACATCTATATGAAGCCGCTGGGTGAGATCATCCGTGGTTTTGGGGTGAGGTATCATCAGTATGCTGATGATACCCAGTTATATATCTCCACCCCAAGCCAAATCAGTGATGCCCTCTCCGTGATAACCCATTGTCTGGATGCGGTACGGACCTGGATGGGCAGGAACGGACTACAGCTCAGCCCGGCTAAGACTTGAGTGGTTGTGCGTACAGGCATCTCGGCCCAGTCAGTTGATTCCATCTTTGGTCATAGGAGAGGTGTTGCCCCCTGTGGATAGGGCTCGGAACCTGGGAGTCCTCCTAGATTCACGGCTTAGTTTGGAGGAGCAGGTGGGGGCCGTGGCCAGGGGGGCTTTTGCCCAGGTCCGACTGGTTCACCAGTTACGCCCGTATCTGGACCGAGATGCCCTTCACACGATCACTCATGCACTTGTGACGTCCCGACTTGACTACTGCAACGCTCTCTATTTAGGACTGCCCTTGCATACCATCCGGAGGTTTCAGCTGGTGCAGAATGCGGCTGCACGGGTTGTGATGGGAGTTTCCTGATACTCCCATGTTACACCCCTCCTGCGCGAGCTGCATTGGTTGCCGGTTGCCCTCCGGGTGAGATTCAAGGTGTTGGTGTTAACATTCAAAGTCCTTTACGATACAGGTCCGGGGTACTTGCGGGAGCGTCTTCTGCCAATATCAAACACCGATCGCCCTGTGCGCACAGATGGGGACTCCTCGGGGTACTGTCAGCTAGACAATGTCGGCTAGCGGTGCCCCGGGGAAGGGCCTATTCTGTTGCGGCCCCCACCCTGTGGAACCAACTCCCTCTGGAGCTCCGGTTGGCTCCTGATCTCTGCTCCTTCCGCCGCGATCTGAAGACCTGGCTGTTTGAACAGGCCGGGCTGGACTGACCTGGTTTTTTTTTTTTAAGTATTTTAATGGGTTTTAGCGATTGGGCTTATTGATCTAATTTTGTTTTAAATATTTATTGATTGATGTACTGTGTTTTAATTGTGAGCCGCCCCAAGTCCTTGCGGAGAGGGGGCGGCATATAAGTCCAATTATAAATAAAATAAATAAAAATAAAAAACTGTTCTTCTGTCTAGTTGTTCTGGTGTGCAGTGCTCTATAGTGTCGTTTTGAGGGTAGGAGTTGGAACAGTTTATGTTCAGGATGTGAGGGGTCTGTAAATATTTTCACAGCCCTCTTTTTGGCTCGTGTATATGACCAAAGTCAAACCCAACTCCTTTCTTAGCTTATTCCCATTAGATCCAAATTGACTTCCCTATCCCAGATAACCTCAACCACTGCAATCCCATCTAGACCTATACTAGGAGTCTTCCCACCAGCTCCAGCCCAGCCAAAGTGCAGCCCTTACAGAGAATTGCAAGCTAGAGAAATCCCAACATTCCATCCTTTATTAGCTGATGACATAAACATTCCTTTAACAAAGGATTTTCCCAGTTTTGCCCTCTCCAAGAGCCACTTTGCCTAATAATAGAAATAGTCCTGGTTACAGGAAGAAGGACCTGCTTAGCTTCCCCAAACGGGCCACCAAATCATATCCCTAAAATTTCCTCCCTCACATTCCTCAATTTCCATTTAAAAAATTCATTTTCCATTATACTTTCTTCTAAAGTAGGCACCCAGTTGTTGCAATAAACATGTTTTTTTCCTCAGTGTTTTTTGTTTCTTCAGCAAAAATCAAAGAAAGGGCAAAACTGGCATACTATTTGTACTTGTGCAAAGATCCTCCCAGCCACAGCTGCCACTTGTTTTTAGCAAGTCCAGAAGGACCCCAAAGTTGTGCATGGGGAAGTGCAGTCCCATTCAAGACCAAGGAATGGAACATCCCTGATGCTGAGGGCCAAACAGGCATATCAACTTAGTTTTGAATCAAAATCTGTTCCACTCCATCCAGATCCAAACAGCCTCCAGACATCAGATTGAAATACTTCAAAACTGGCACATCAGATGTTTAAGTGCTTACATAGTGCGGTAAAAATACCTCCTAGACATTAATAACACATTGTTAAAAGCAAATTATATATTTTGAATTTGTCATATATCTTGGTATTATTTGTATATGAAGTTAAGTTTTGAGGTGGTTTTTCCTTCTCCAGAACTTACTGCTTTACCAATTCCTACTCGATCACGAAGCAATCATCTGAAACGTCCAAAGTTGGGAAAAAGAATTCAAGAACCTGGGATTTCTGAAACTGAAGATGTAAATACTTCTCAAACATTGGGAAACAGGTACAGTATGTGATTCAATAAAATTACAAATGAAAAATCTCTGAATATGCCTTGCACATATTTATATAGAAAGACTGTATGTCATTTCACACTGAATAATATATATTTATTATTGTTAAACTGTGAAATTCAGCAAATGAATGTAAAGCTGCATAAAACTTAGCATCAGTAGCAGGGCAATACCTTTTCTCAAGTTCAATCAAAGTAGTAAAAAGCAGTCTTGCAAGTTTTAAAGTTCTCCAGAACTCTTCACCAGGAAAGATGTTATACAAAAAGCTCTGGATTGGGAAGAAAAACAAAAAGAGTTTAAATATTAGACTAGCTATTTCACTTGTGACGACTGTAAGTCATAACCCATCCCAAGTTGAGAATGGAAGACACTAAGTAGGTATTGTCAGTGTTGTTTTACAAATAGCATTCTTGGATTTCCTGGTCTCCAAATAATTTGTTCCCATTATTTTTCCTGAATAATGCTTGAATAACCCAGCAGATCTGAAGGTGCCAACAATTGTTCTTTGCCAGTAAATAATGTATCTAACTTAATACAGTATTAAAAGTCAAGTTGTGTGTATTTCAGTATCATTCAGTTGCTATTGGCTGTTTTACATTTATTTTTGTTGTTTCTCCTGTTGCATAGATTGGATCCTATTGCTCATGTATCCGAACATTCAGAAGAATTGATAGATGAGATGGAAGAAAAAGTAATGGACAGCGAGCAGGAAAAGTTAGTGGAGAATTCAAAACAATCAGTTCAAGAAGCACTCCAGCAGTGTATTCCATTAGAGAAGCAAGATGATAGAGAGGTACATCTTTAAAAGTACAGATTATTTATTACTAATATTTTTAATCCTGCCTCTATGACAGTTGTCTTCCATGAAACCACACACCATTTTTAAAAAGTGACATTCCTTGCCATAAAGTTTAGCAACTAGGAGTATAAAGATACAAGATGGAGGAGAGGGGAAAGGACGGGACTGACCTACAAAGAAAATTGGAAGGCAGATACAAATAATAATACTCAGTTTGGCCAAGTGTGATCTTTCTTTGTTGACATCCTTTTTGAATAGTGGTTAAAGTTCAAGTAACTACACAGATACATGAATCAGCAGGAGAGTCCTACTTAAAAATGTTTGTGTCAGTTGGGTACACAGGAAAGAGCCTTTGCCTGGATTGCTGTCCAACCAGAAGATATACTCCATCAGAAGTTGTGTTTATTCCCCCCATTCCAAATTTAGAAAAGGAATCAAGCCATTTTTCTTTAGCCACGTTTTTTTCACTTGAAGTTAATTATTTTCACTAATTATGTTTTGTTTTTTTTCATTTTTTCAGTGCCCTAGGAGCAAAAATGTAGGAACTCAGTTAAAATGAGTGATACCTAGAATCAAGTCAACAAACTGTTGGAGAAACTGATAATTCTTCCTGGCATAGAAATAGGTCATATACTGTACTCTTTCTTTAGTTTATGGTTATCTCCCATTCAGCTGGACGATGTTCCTAACAGTCACAGGATATAGTCTTTCTCTGGCTCGTGGCAGAAGCCAGATTGATTAATAAACCTATTTCTATCCATTATTAGAAATAAAGTATTATGATAGCTTTTATTTAACATTGGCATTGGCTGCCTATACAGAAAGTAATAGTTGAGAAGACTTTACAAAAATCTTAAGATTCAAAAAGGGCTTAGGTACAGAGCTGCATCCCTGAAATTGTTTTCTCACCTCTCTCATTTTGGATGTAGTGGAAATAAAGAGAGTACATTAAGAAAATAATTATTCAATACTACAGTGTGAATGTCCGGTTGTGTCTGAATTCTTCTGGTTGATTCTGTATGGATGCATCACTTCAATGTGCTCATGTGATTTTTTTTTTAAGGAAACAGATATGGAGCCAATTAATGGAGAGATAATGGAAAATGCTATCAAGGTATCAATAATGACTGAAGGATCAACAGCAAATGAAGTTCTGGATGGAGAGTCAAAGTTACAATCAGACAGTTCAGAAGAAACAACTTTAACTTTACTCGTCCCACTAATCCTTGATTCTTCAGGAAAATCCACTGAAGACAGTGATGACAATATTTCAGATAAGGTGAGGGAATCTTAAAACAATGTTTTCATACTATTTTACACTTTGCCCCTAATTTAATAGCTTTTAAAAGCAGGCAGTGGATTTTCTTTCTTTTTCTTCCAATACTTTGAGTTTTAAGTTCTTACTTAGGTTGCAGTATGATCTCCCAGTTATCTTTATCACTGTTTTCCTTGTCTCTCTTCACTTTTCTTGTTCATCTGCTTTTCTTCTTATGTACTCATTTTAAACATTGCAGTATGTTGAATGGAAGTTCATTTGGGAAATGTTCTGCTTTAACAAATGAAACTGTTTGCATTTCAGTTTACCCAACATTTAACAATTCCATTTGAAAATGACTGCTTCTGTCCATCTCTGCTTCTTCATCCATGCTGGTTTTTATGTAGAGACTTCAGACTTGCATCATCTTTACTATTGACCTGATTTTTCTCTGGTAGAGCCTTAAAATGAATTCTAGATAACATATTTTAGCTTTAAGCTAATATACCTAATAGAAATCTGTGGCAGAAGCATTGTGAGAATGAAGTGAAGAAGTATTCTTTGGATTAAAAGCAACATCTATGATATTTCATTTCTTATGAGTTTTGTAGTGTTCTATATATATTTGACTTACAGTGGTGTTTTCTTTCTTCCTTAGGTTGAGAATTTGGCAGATTCTGAGTTGCCAGCAGAAGAGGAGCAGGTTACACAAAGGAAAAGAGGAAATGCCGATCCTGTTTCAGGAACAGAAAAAGAATATTCTAATAATGGTCTTTCAAACTCAGTAGCAGGGGAAGCTCCAGAAGATGCCATTTCTGAAAATGTGTCTCCCAACACATCCTCTTCCTTGGAAGAGCAAAGTGAAGAGGGCGGATCTGACTCACCAGAAGCCCCCATTACTCTGGGTCAGGGGGCTCTGATGATGGTTGAATTGGAGGACATCTCTTACCAACAACATTCTGAGGGACAAAAGAACCAAATGGATGAACAGTCTGAAGAGTCAGCTGAGCCAGTGTCTGAGAGAGCTGCTGACAGCAGTTCAGAAGAAGCAGAAATTGAGGTGCCCGTAGTAGACAGGCGGACCTTACGAAGAAAGGCTAAAGGATACAAAGGCCCACCTAAGAAAAAAGGAAAACTAATTTGAACAGAATTGTAGTCAGCCTGAGTGGGAATGATTGCCATTTTCATTATGTTTCTTTCTTCACAGAAAAAGCTGCAAAATTACAAACCACTTTAGGATACACATGTATTTAAATACTGGAATCATTCCCAGTTTTTTATAGTTGTTACTTATTTTAATGTTTAACCACTACATAAAAGGAATTGAACTGATATGGAAATAAATGTCTACTTTTGCAAACAATAATCATAAAGACACCAGAAGTTAAAGTGCGTACAGTAAATTATTTTAGAGATGTTGAAGGTCCAAACAGATGCCACCTTAACAATTGTATTGTTAAGCTGCCTCAAGTGGTTATTTGTAATCCCTAACACATAATCTGTGAAGTGTCAGGCATTTTCTTCATCCCATAGTAGTTAATTGCACACCTTGATGCTTTTTCATGCTTAGCAGGGATAGGTATATATAATTATAGTTCCCCCAAATCCTTTTACTGTTATTTTGTAGTAAATTTACAAGCTTGTTTTAAACAGAAATATAAAATACTTGATATTATTTGTGCTTAGTTTAAAATACCCTTCAAATTTTCTATGGATACTATTTATCCATGTTAAAAAAACCCAAGATTATATGATCCTAGCTAAACCTGAATCTTCAATCTGTGTTGAAGTATTCTGATTACTTTGCCAGTGAATAAAGCTCCTAATATATACTCCTTCAGAGTAATTGTAGATTAGACCTTCATAAGAACGTACGGTTATCATTTTCTAAGCATTAGCAGTTGGACAGATTCAGTCTTTGGTTTGAAGCATATTCAGTCTTCAGTTTAAGTATATGCTAGTATAAATATTCATTTGCAAATACGTGACAGTGTTCATTTTACTCTTTTCAGAATTGGTCTGTTCTGGTTGTACAAGCTCTCAGGCTTCTCAGTAATAACTCAGTTGATTGCTTTTTAAAAAATAACTCCTCTTGACATAGAGATGCTGGTGTTTTTTTTAAAGTGTGTCATAAAGTTTTAGCTTTGAGGTTTATGGAGTTGCCAAGTTGTTTGGATTTTCAGCATGATACACATTTTTCTACCAGTATACATTTTGTATATTGTGTATTAGAATTTGTGCAGAAATCTTGGTTCTAATATAAACACTTTCTATGAAGCACATAAAGCAGCTTGTATCTTGTACTCCCCCCTTTTTTTGGTAAAATAAGACATTTTGACCATTTTAAGATTAGGGCAGGTTTTTTGCTACTTAGTGCTAAAGTTTTCGAGGTGGAGAAGGTTAGATAACAGTTTTTGAAAGGAACCATAGGTATGAATGTTAGATGTATTGAGCTAGATAAACATGGCAAGGGGCTTGATAATTCTCATTCTGTAAAACAAAACAATATTTTGTGAAGTGGTTAAGTGTGTATTTCTATTATGGCTTCTGGATTGGTGGTGATTTACTAAATGTCTTTTAAATCAGTGTTTTTCTCAAATCATAAATTTGACTTGTACATTTAAATAAAAAATTTATTCTCTGTCTGTAAATTAAATTGGTCTATATAACATTTAATTGCAAAGTTACTTCTTATATGAGAGCTGAGATTAACTTTCTAGGATATTAGATTTTGACATTTGTGGTCACCCCAGATAACTTCATTGTTTTGTCTATAAACCAAAAGGATATTTTCCCTTGTATGCACAAGAAAAACATTCTGCAGAAAGCAACCTACTAGCTGAAATTATTCAAAAAAATCTCTTGGAGCACATATTGTTCATAAAGATGTACGATGCCTGTAGCAAAGGCTCGAAGAATTAAATTCAGTACTGATTTGTTATGATAGCAAATATTTATATGTATTATGTAACTAAAACTTGTTTTTTTCCCCTCACTGGAATTAGGTAACCTTGCTTCAGCAATATGCTATTGGTATCTATCAATTATCGTCTTGTAACTTTTTTTTACATTGCAGCAGTTATTGAAGTAAAACACTTATGCTGAGAAATTAGTTAAAAACAAATTTGTAAAGCCACTTAAAATGTGCAGTATTGTGCAGCTTCACAAAGGAACATGTTCTCAAAAGGATTATTATATTGTTTAGCTTAAATAAGTGAAAATGATTATTGGGTCTGCAAAGAACAAAATAGACCAGTTTTGATAAAAGTTCATAGCAGAAGTGAAAAAGATACTGTACAAAACAAAATTAAAAAGCAGTATTATCATTCATCTGTTTTTAGTTTATAAATATTTAAAGAAGGTAGCATGTGAACTCAACTTTGTTTTTAACAATATAGTTTTCTAGGCTCTCATTTATTCAGGTTCTTACTGCTTCCAGTGTCAAGGTGTATTTTACATTTCATGCACGTTACCATTTTCAAGTATGATTTCATAAATTGTTTTACTGTACCTATTGCATGAAGTATGTAGAAACTCTTCTACATAAATTTAATAAAATGTTTACCTTTTAGCTCAATAGAAATGTTGTGGTTTATTTTTGTTTATTCACATCACTTAGTCATGAAATCGTAATGCAGTGTAAACTAGCAGTATAACATTCATTTTTCATCATCATTACAGCCTATGCTTTTAAGGAAATTATCTGAAGAGTTGTATTGTTGGCAGGATCCAATCTGGGTTGGTCACTGGAACCAGGACTTGTCTTCTGAGCTTTTCTTGAAATGGGTTTCAGCATGAGCCCAAAAGCTTGGAAGACAAAAACCTCTGGTCCTGGTGACCAACCCACATTGAATCCTGCAACATTAACCTGGGACACATGTATTGGCCTTCATTCATGAGTTGTGTATTGTTGATAAAATGTTTTAATACAATTCTGTCTTAATACGTTGTTTCTCCCTTATGGTGTGTATTGTTTCTAATTGGTTAAACTTACATTTGTAATTTTTTTATAGTACTTGTTAGCTTGAAAAATTCCTTTCTTAGTCAGAATGGGTGAGCCATGGCCCAATACAACTTGATGGAACCTAACTAGACATAGTACGCCAATAGAACAAGAGATCAGTGATGTTTACCTTGTAGCTGGAAAAACCAATCCCTTAGGTTCAATAGAAACTTTGCTCCACCAAGTCTTGAATGACTGAGATATTATAAGCAGCAAAAGTCTTCCCATAGTCACTGGGAATAATAGATTTGAATGCCCCATTTCTATAAACCATCAGAAATATGTGGAAAGCAGAAAAGCACCAGAAAAGTGAACCCCTAGTCTCTTGATCACAAAATGAAATTAATACAATGTAACATGTTACGCATACTGGACATGAAAAAGAATGTCAAGCTTTGTTGCAGAAACATTACTGGTGGACATGCAGTTCAATAATATTGAATAATATATTATAATATATTATTAATATTCCAGGCTTTTGATCTTACCTAACCTATCCAATCTTGAGTAGGTCAACCCTCCTTGTATTCTGAAGATTTGGGGAACTCTGCAATGGTAGTAGGATTAATCCCAGATTACAGAGGGAAGAGTAAGCTTCTAACCACACTTCCTCTCAGAGGGAATTCTGATTCTACATTGATAGCAGCAAACAGTAATTTCAGCGGTTCATTAATACTATATGCAAAGAAAAAAACATTTCAATTAAAACTCTTAGAAAGTGAAATTATGCACTAGGCTAATACAGAAAACGTTTTAACATATAAAATGAGGTTCAGTCACCCACACATTCCCAGGTTAAGAATATTTTGTATGTATTGATAATTTTCTAATAAAACTAATGACCTGCAATATACTATGAATATTCTTTCTCACTACAAAGATGCTCCTTGATATTTGCCAAGTTGGAATATTCTTATATTTCAACTTGTGTTCCATGTATGTGAAATTTGGTGCAAAAAGTTAGTTTCAGCTATTACTTGTCCATACGTACCTTACTTTCTTAATACTGGAAAAACTGACAGTAAAGAATGTTACTATACGCAAGCAACAAGGAATACAGCTACTCTGTTTTCTAACATAAGTTCAGGTTTTGTAAGTCTATTTACGATGCTAATCAAGAAATTTGATCCAGAAATACTTTATTTTTGATAACATTTGGAGAAAAGCCAGTTCTGCAACAGTCCTTTGTCTTCAGAGATGCCTGTTTTGAAATAAATTCTTTTATCTGAAGTCTGCAGAGGCACCTGTATGTGTAAAGCTTCCATATCCATAGCAGCAAATGTCACTATACAAGTAGAACTGCATTAATGCACCCGTCATTTTCTGGATTATTGGTTACTTGTGCATATTTTCCTGAAAAAAAAACAAGTTTTATTGAAACTGAATATTTATAATGGCAGATTCTTAATGATTCAGTCTATTACTGCAGTACTTTTTTTTAAAGCATTCCTCCATAGCTGGCATTTAGAATAGAATACCTTTATTGTCATTGCATTCCACAAATACAATGAAATTTGAAAGCTACTCCAGCACAGTGCCCCAAACACCACATCACAATCACACTACAGAGTATTTAAAAATTAAAATAATAATAATAATAATAATAATTAAAAAAACCTAGTCTAAAACCTATCTAAATTTAAATACATCATGACAAAACAACTACTTAAGGAGTCAGGGGGAAAGAGAATAATGGGCCTTTATTTTTCTCAACTGAAAAGTTACTTCTGTGGGACTGGACAAACCAACATTAACATTTGTTACAATAAAGTTGCATAATGTAACTTTTGAATGAACTGCATAATTTCCTCTGATGTTGATTAGATGGAGACTATTAATTTTGCTGCTGAAATGGAGAAAAATCAGAACAGAACATCAAGAGAGAATGCTGGTACATGAGACATATTAAAATACATAATGGATATTGACTAGGAATCAAATGTATTACTGGAGCAAGGAGGAAGCATTAAATACAACTAAAATTAATGAGATTTTTAAAATCATAAGATACACTTGAACTGCTGCTGGGCAAATTTAGACAAAGGTCATCTTGATTATCAAGATCCAAGCAAATTGTGATTTTAAAAAAATCTTGCTAAACAAGAAATACTTATTTACTTATTAGATTTGTGTGCCACCCATCTCATTTAGAGGTGACTAGATATCCTGTAGTTTTCATCCTGAAAATGTGCAATTTCATACAATTCTGACATAATATCTAATTGCTTAAATGCTTCTTTCCTTAGCATTATTATTCATTAGCATTAGTAGGAGCCTTCGTGGTACAATGGTTAGAATGCAGTACGGAGGCTGCCCATAGCAAGGATTTCCAATTCAGATCAACTCAAGGTTTACTCAGCATTTCATCCTTCTGGGGTCAGTAAAACGAGGACCCAGATTGTTGGGGACAATATGCAAATAAAGTTTACATTATAAATCGCCCAGAGAATGCTGTAAAGCACTATGGGGTGGTATATAAGCCTAATTGCTATTGCTATTCATTCTTACTACTAAAAGTATTTGGTTACTTACCCCAGATAACTTTTCCCCCTTGGGTGACGAGACCAAGCTCACTTACGTTCACCTCGATTACTGTACCTCTTGTGATTACTCCCAAAGAAGTATAGAGGGGAGAAGATGGATTCTTTTTTACACCAAGAATAGGTAGGCAAAATGTAGCTTTAAGTTCTGGATGTGTTACATGGGCTTTCTTAAATCGCAAACCCTGTTATTCAACAAAATAAATACAATTCTTCATAAGTAACCACAGAAAAAAGAGAATTCAAACAAACACGTGCATTTATTTTTAATCACAATCCCACATAAATGGGCTCAGTTTTAAATCCCAAAAAGTTAACAGCTGTTTATGAGCTTTCATGACTGATTCCCACCAGGTTGGTGGACTACAATTGTGACCAGTTCCAGGTAGTTTGTCCCTTTTTTCACGATCGCTAAATGTACCATTATGTCTTTCTCATTTATTTTACTTACTTATTTATTTATTAAATGGCGGCCCATTTTATCACAGGGTAATTCTGGCTGACTTACAATATTAAAAATAAAACTATAGAAAATTTCTAGACAATATAAATTAAATACTATAAAAATACAAATATTCAGCTCTAACTAAAAGATGGGGATGGAGAGATTAGGATAAGCAGGGTGGGAGGTGGGATCTATTATTCATCTATCAACCACCCCAATGTAAAACCCCTCAATTGAAACCCTAAGCCAATTGGCAGAGCCAGATCCTTAAGCTCTTGTGGAAGGTTGGAGCTGACTTCAATCTGGGTGGCAAGATGTTCCAAAGAGCAGGTGCAATGGCAGAGAAGGCTGCCATCCTGTACCCCGCCAGCCAGAACACCCTGGCCGATGGGACCTGCAGCATGCTTCCTCTGCTATGGGTGGGGCATCTTTACTGAAGATTGAACATGAAAAAGCAAATTAACTATTAACCTACTACAAAAAAATATTTACCATTGGTCGAATGAAGCGCTCATATTTTGGAGGCTTTCTGGTAAAGCCATCCCCTACAAAACACACTTTGGTAACCATTCTTTTCCAAGCCTTCTTCTTTCGTTTTCCTGTGCGAATCACTTTGAGCACTTCCGTTTCTCCCTGGGCCCGGACCTTGGGCACAGGAACCTCCCATTTCCCCTAAAAATAAGTAATTTGTAATGTTAGGGAACAAAAGATCGGAAAGGACATATGGGCACACATTGCTTCAGTAATTTTGTAACATACTAGTTTGTCTGACACAATAAAAAAAATGATTGTATCTGCATCACAAGCCATAGAGGAAGTGCAGACAGCATCCCAAACATTGAGGTTATTGCTAATGGTTTGTTTGATTATAAACTGTATGTCCCTTTCAGGTTTATTTAACAGTTCTACTTGAAAGAACAGCTCACTGGGAATTGAATCACAGATTGTCCTATTTCCTTCTGGGCTGTAAAATATGCACTGTGAGCAGAAACACTAAGCTTATAAGTAATCCAGCTAAGAACCAGACTGGGGTATCATGAAAATGTATTTATCTGATTCATTGCATTACCACATATTTTATTACTGTATTTTCTTTTATCTATTTTACCCTGGAATTAGAACCTCTACTTTCTTTTCTTTGAAAGGGTTATCAATTAATAATCTACTACTACTCAAGTTGGAGTTTATCTGTGTGGGAAATCTGTAAAGTGTAGTTTGATTGCATAGACAACTGTTATTTGTTCTTCCTATCAAGAGAACGTTAGTAGACTGGAAAATTGTGTCCAAATAAGCTTTGCAACAGGCAGAAAAAATCTTCCAATACTCAGCATGACATAAAATTCCTATCATTTATACTGGAGGGTGGAGCAATAGGAATTTATATTAAATATTGTACTGCACTTTTGAAAAAAGCCAGAAATAGATATTTCTTCCCACAAAGGGGAAAAATACAGAAAATACATAAGCATTTCTTCCCCTTGTTTTCTAGCCATTTCCAGTATACCAATTTAATTTTGCTTAATACAAGTAATCAGGTATTTTAAAAAGATATACTCATATTTCAAAGTTGGGAGATTTAGAAGTAGTAAGCAAATTAAAACATTTCTTCAGATTTTTGGACAAATCCAGTAACTCTGCATCATATGTGCAAACTAGAATGGATACTAGAACCATTATTTTGCAAATCAGTATTTTAAAACAACAGCAAATTTTCTGGCAAATTATATTAATTTAAGCATATGCATGACTTACAGCTTTTTCTTTTCGTTTTTGTTTGATCATGTTGGAAAGAACTTTTGCTCGAGACTGGCTCTCCCTATCCAGCAGATATGCTGGTACAGCGCCTTCTGGGGTCTTGTCTTCATTCTTCTGTTTGGTATTTCTCTTTTCGTGCATTTTAATACTAGAGAGATAGATACAACAAGGTGCTTTTCATATTTTTTTCAAAATTAATCTAGCATTAAATCAGCAACACTGCCAAATGAAAATAGCTTTAGTAATAGAGATCTTAAATTGCTTCCAAAGCTCTTACAATATACAAAATATGGAATCATACTACTTATAGGCAAAATATGCAACATTACTGCAAACTGTAACATGAAGCACATTTCCTAAATAAGTACCTTAAGAAACACTATATTAATGTCATTGTATCTAATGTCTGAGCGATGGATATACCCAAAAATAACCAGCATATATTCTAATAGTCTAGATTGCAGCAGTACAATATTATATCAAAGTCTTTATCATAAAAGTTTGCTCACGTCTTTTTCATCTGTATTTTCTCCGCATGGCGCTGTTTATGATACAGTTTAGCTTTTAATCCTATCATTTTCTTGGCTTTCTTTGAACGTTCATGAGCCTCACGCCCTTCTTTTTTCCTTTTCTTCTCATGGTAATCCAAGCGGTAGCCATATCGCTTCCGATGTAACTCTATATATTCGTTTTGTGGCTGTGAATTAGAGAAAAGTTTAGAAATTAAACTGTTAAAATTATACTGATCACTACATATTGCCATTCATATTTAGTCTCCCAAGTAATTACACATGGATCTTCCACTAAGTAACAACTTTAAATCTTTTAAAAAGCCACTTTAGAATACCCTCAGTTATGCATGCATTTCCCAGTTTTTCATTCTGGCTATTTTAAACAAAAATATTTCAAAGTGAAAGTGAAACTCTAGTATGAAACATTTGACTATCACTGGATAAGTGAAAAATAGTTTATGCTATTGCAAGTGTTAATTAGCTTACTAATAGCAGTTGCCTGTATTTGGCTGAAGATTCTTAACAAATCTGCGTACGGTATCATTTTGCATTTCGTATCTCATATATTTATTCCATTTTGTAATGCATTATGCAATTAATGATACAAACTTTAATTCATAAAAGCATACAATTTCTGCAGAAATACGAAACTCAGCCCAGGTGAGATACACACATACAAAAAAGAAAGAATAGATTATTTCTAGTCAAAAATGTAGGAATCTGCGATCTACTGAACAGCTCCCGTTATCCTTCACTGTACTCCATTTCTGGCAGCCGGCATTGCTGGAAACGGTAGTTCATCAACAGCTAAAAAGTCCCTGACTGCCTAGTTCCGCGTTAATTTCTTTCTGCTTTTGAATTAGCCAAGAGAGAAGCAGGCAACTCGTGCAGTAAAATGACGTCAGTTGTTAACAGGGAACTACAATGCAATGCAGAATGACGTTTGTTGATGTAACAGTGAACTACAATGCAATGCAGAATGCAAGACTACCCAGATGCAAATCCATCGGAGATCAATAGAGATCAGCTGCAGCAGAGGCCTCCAAACTTGGCAACTTTTAAGACTTGTGGACTTCAAGTCCACAAGTCTTAAAATTGCCAAGTTTGGGGACCCCTGAGCTGCAGCCTCCTCAGCGATGCGTAGGATGAGACTGAAGTCTGAGCTACCACCAGCCCGGATTGTAAACGACGAATAACAAGCGGGGACTCCCGAGGACTCTTTCTCTTGGTCCTCCCCAAGGCAGCTCCCTGGCTCCCTCCAAAGCCTCCCCTCCTCCCATCCCGTTCAAAAAGCCCACGGTCAGTCAATCACCTCCACTCACCATTGTAGATCGGCGCCCGAAACCCGAGCAGACGCCGGCAGAGAACCACCCTGCCTTCGATCCAGAAAGAAAAAGGAAGAGCGGCAGTCAAACAAGTCCGAGTTGATACCCAGTTCCACTTTCGCCCCGTTCCGCCGACAAAAGAAGGAGCTCCGATGATGTTTGGCTATTCCGCTTCTCTCCCGCCGCTCCGGACCGTCTGAAACGGAAAGATGAACGGCTGAGGGAAAGCGAAACTAAACTGTCGCGGGCTTTTTTTTTGATGCTTCCCGGAACGCATGGAGGGAGGGGGAAGAAAAGAAGCAGGCTCGCTGCGAAGGAAGTGATGCCTTCCACGTGGGGAGTAAAGCGGAAGCTTCTCAGGCGTACTGGAGGATCCTTGGCTCTCAAAGGGTATCTGGTTACGACCAATAGCCGCGGCGTTGTCGTATGGTTTGTTTGGTGCATCGATTTCCATAGCACGAAGTGCTTTCTATCGACACTATAAGCCTTTTTTTTTGGTAGCAGCGATTTATATGGTTAGGCTAGTCGGTGAATATGCTACGCAGTACAAGAAAAATGATCGTGCCCCCGCTGCAAGAGGTACGTTTATACGGCATGGTTTTTCAGTATGCATATGAAATTGAAACAATATTAATTCATGTTGCATGGATAAAATAGCGGTTCATGGTGCTGTGGGGTATGTGTGTACAACAATGTAATCACAAAAGAGCCACAATATAATCTAGAATAAGTTAGTATTTGCTTTAGTGACATGTAATGCTTTAAGTGACATGTTAATGCTTTAACAAAAAGATTTCAAAGTAATGACTGTTTTGATGGGTATTTTGTCTTCAAAGTGTACACATTGCAGAAAAGCAAGAATTATCACTATAAAATGCTTCAAAGACTTTTTGAATCTTCAAAGAAATTACATTCATCCAGCAGGTAATTTCTTGACAAAGGTAATTCTAAATCTATATTGTTTATGACACTGCTATAAAGATAAAGAAATAGTAGTACCAGTTCGAATATTGCCTTCATTTCACTCAAACATATTGTATGGTTAGTGCTTTCTTTTAATCGTGAAATTCTATAGTCAGAAGAAGATAAAAAGTTCCTAATTTTTCAAGTTATTTCCTGATATTCTGTGAAATATTTTAAAAAATATTTAACATGATCCTGTAAAAATGTTATTTTTATTCAGAATACATGCTGCATAATATCTACACATCTACACATGCACTGTTGATAGGGGATAAATCCTCTGTGAGCCTGTTATGTATGTAGTGAATTTGTACTATGAATATTTTGCTAAGTGGATTATCAAGTCTAATTGCTGATATTTTTTGTGATAAAATGAATTTATACGTTCTTTCTCACATTCCAGATTAAGTATCATTTTTAGAATAGACAGTGTTGTTGTTTTTAATGAAAAAAGAGAAGAGTATCTGGTTGGAGCCTGCATGTAGTGTAAACATGATACTTTCTATTTATTAAGATAACTACAAATGTAAATGTCAACAACTTTTCTATTTCACAGGTGAAGTAAAATCTTTACGTTCTGTTTTAACTCCACCAATATCTAAGTAAGTAATAAGTTTTTTTTAAATATAGTATGTAAAATCTAGCAAGACTACTTGGTTATATGACTGGAAAACTCATTTGGCAACAAATGTTTAAGTTACATTCGATTTTTTTTGTTTTTGTTTTTATGCCAATAAAACTTTAAAGGAAATTTTTAAAAATGATAAACTGATTCTTTGGACTTTCCTTTATCCACTTTATGGAGTATAGAGGCAATATATACTACTTCCACTTTCCCCCAAATTAGTCCTCATTAATCATTATCAAACCAGGGATAGCTGATCATTTGTGCTATCCTCCCCTTCTGAAGGTGAATATCACCATGCAAAATGATTTATGGTAAAGCCAACAATTTCCTGAAAGAAAAATTTGGTAGTTTGTCTTCTACCAGATGCCTGTTGATATTATTTAATTAACAATTAATTAAGGTTCCTCACCATTTTCTGTTTCTTTGCGAGCTCTTCCATGGGTTTGTAGAAAGTATCATTCACACTTTTTAAATCGGACAAGTCATAGTCACCACTAACAAAAATACTGTTTTAATTCTTCCATTTTTAACTCAAACATTCTCTATGTTCATTTATCAGAGTTTATATAGGAAAAATCTTTCATTTTGGTTTTAATATTGACATTAAATGGACAATTTAACTTTGAAGTTCTTGGATAGGAGTTAAGATGCTTATCAAGAAATAAACCTTGCACATTGGTTTTAACTTGCTGATTTTTAAAAAATATAAATGTTTGCATTTTAAAAGAGGGGAGAGAGGATGCTTTCATCAAGAATATTTCATGTATTACAAATTATTTCCATCATTCACTTATACATTTATTTATTTGTTAATTAGATTTCTATGCTGCCTAAATTACTGCTACAGCAACTCTGGGCAGCCTACCATATAATAAAAGGTAAAAAATATCTAGAAAACAATTAGAAAAATTAAATAGAAAAGATAAATCCAAGATGATGGGTGGGTCTGGGAGTGGAGATCTTTTCTATCCAGTCAGTCACTGGCCTCTCTTGAGGTTCCAGGCCTCTGTTGGGGCCCTCAAGCCTAGCAGCAAAGCCAGTTTTTTAGGCTGTTCCAGGAGGCTAGGGGCGTAGTAGTGGATCTTGTGTCCAGAGGGAGAATATCCCAGAGGGTGAGGACCACAACAGAAAAGACTCAGCCAAAATTCTTACATAGTTCATGACATAATATTTCAACATGCTATGCTATAACTAAAATGGGTTTAATTGTTATTTTATTCTCTACTTATTTTATTTACCTTTAAGAATTATGAATAGTGAGATGCGCTTAGATTGTGATGAAAAGTTTATTTGTATATTTCTTTGTATATATAGTTTCTTTGTATATGTATATGTATTTCAAATTGTAATACTGTTATATTTAAAAATGATAACGATGCGAAATGAAAAAAAAAGTCTTTTTCTTCAGGATCCGCAACATAGGTATAATGGCCCACATAGATGCAGGAAAAACAACAACTACAGAGAGAATGCTCTATTATTCTGGTTACACAAGAACCCTTGGAGGTTAGTGGTATGAGAGATAAGAAAAAAAATAAGTGCAATAATTATTTTTTGTATCAGTTAAAATCTATTTTATTTTCTTCATCTATTTTATTTAAACTTTCTGTTTAAGCATTTTCAACAAAATCCTACATCTCAGGTAAACTAGATATAATTGCACTTAATTTATTGCCATCTTTGCTATCCCTTTCAAGAGTTCAGCTGGCCAGCTCCCTCTTCCTATACCTTACAGGTGAACTTTTTTTTAAAGAGGGGAGGCAGCTATCAACACTAAGACAAAGTGCTATTTCTGTGAATTTACAAAGTTCCTTTCATAGGCTTTGAAATCTATGAGACAGAGAAATCTGGAATGCAAGGCTGTTTTTTGGAGATTTGCTAAGACAAGTATCTGACCTAAGCAAATAGCATTATGAGTTAGCATGATCTGTGAACTCATTTTTGTTTGTTTCTTGCAAATGAAAAAGAAAATTTTACTTGACTTTCTGTCATCTTTCCCTGTCTTCTTCCCCTCTGGGTTGTGTTTTTTAGCTTGTAATTCTCATGCTTTTAAAATATGAGATACTGACAAATATTACCGCTGTAATGACTTTTTCAATCTTCCCCGTCCTCCCTCCCCAGCCCCATAGCAATTAAAAATTATTTATAGTTGGGTAACTAATCACCCTACATTTCTTGCACTAGTCCAAGAGATAGGTAGTGGTGAGGCTGATGTCATTGTTTTGTAAATCAAAACCGTATTATAGGTTTCCTGTCCAACTAAGTAATCAATGGATCACCAGGTGTTATATTCTATAACACTTGTTATATTACCAAGCGCTCAAGTTATTTGATTAAAAACATGCTCTTTCTTTTAAACAGATGTTGATGATGGTGATACAGTAACAGATTTCATGGCACAGGAAAGGGAACGTGGGATTACCATTCAATCTGCTGCTGTCACATTTGATTGGAAAGGCCATCGAATTAACCTGATAGATACACCAGGTACCATGTCGTCTTAATGTTAAGAGCATGACAAGCTTAAGAAAACAACGGCAAAGTAATTTCATTTTCTTCAATTATTTTATTGGGGGTTATATTATGCAAGTAAAATTTATACAGCTACAAAAAAGAGATACATTAAAAGGGGCTTAAAAGGAAAAAAGAAAAGAAAAGAAAAAGATAGGGAAAAAAACCCTACCTCTTTCATTGCCAGCAAGTATAATCAACATTAAGAATTTATCACTATTTCTTACAATAAAACCATTTCTTCATTCCATATTTTCACCAGTTTCTATAAACCTATCTTTGAAACCTCATTACTCTTTATTAAACAGCAAAAGTGCAGTAGGACATTAGAAATAACAGCGTAAGCATTGCATGTTATATATCTAGTCCAGTTCCATGTTTTCCCAAATAACAACTGATTCCCTCTTTTTAAATAATCAAAATTCAATTCCCCCGCAAAAGTTCTTGCTTTCCATGAAAAAGCAATTACATGGAGCACATGAGGGTGATTTGACAATTTCTCTTTGACTTCAGAGAGATTCCTGCAAATGGGCCCTTTCTCAGCCACAATGTGTTCCTCATTCCTCTTCTTTTTAGAGGAATGTCAGTTTGGCATTGGGCTCACAGGAAGTATCATGTCAAAGTGATTCCAGATGGTAACGAACAGCATAGATGATTCTTCAGGAGGAGAGCAGTCAGCTCAGCACATTATTATTATTATTTTGGCCTAGCCACCTCCCAAGGGCTATGTGCATCCTTAAATAACATGCTTTTTAAAAAAAATATTTTTATTAAATAGTTTTACAATAGTAAAAGAATATTACAAAACAAAACACTTTATCTTCCCGCGTGGACTAAACTTTAGGTCATGTGGACTTTACTGTGGAGGTGGAACGTTCCTTGCGAGTGTTGGATGGGGCAGTGGCTGTTTTTGATGCTTCAGCTGGTGTGGAGGTAAAAATAACTCTTTGGTGGCTTTGCTTCATGTCTTGGGTATGCTTAAGGACGAGAACTTAAGACTTACTCACACTAGCAAATGGCTTCCTTTGCTTGCATCTCTGCAAGATATATATGTTGGAGAGAAATGTTGTGGCCAAAATCTGGCTTACCTAAAACAACCAAATCACTTTGAAAATATAACATAAAATTATTAAACTTGTAAACAAACAATGTATACTGAGCTTGGCAGCCCTGAGCAAAAGTAGATCATAGCTTATTTACCTTTGGTCTATTACTTTTTAAGACAAGACAAAAGAAAAGGTAAACATAATGTAAACTACAGCATAATGAATTGTTTTTGATAAACCCACCTGGACAGCCTTATTATTTATCCATTCCCAGATCAGCATGGCAGCTATACTATCTCTTG
This sequence comes from Naja naja, assembly GCA_009733165.1. Taxonomy (NCBI): domain Eukaryota; kingdom Metazoa; phylum Chordata; class Lepidosauria; order Squamata; family Elapidae; genus Naja; species Naja naja. The sequence goes on along the minus strand of CM019149.1, from coordinate 272,860,914 downwards.
ACGTATGGTCAGTGAATATAAACAATTTGGTTTACTGGACCTTTGGTTCCTACCTGATTCCTCCCACTGTCATCCTAAATATAGGCACAAATATGAGGAGTAACACATCCTAATGGCTGGATACATGGTGTGTGTAGAGCCAAAAATTCACATTAAAAAACAAAAAGAAAAAATAGTTCAAGGGTTGGAAGAAATGCAGCATGTAATTGGCAGAAATGGTGAAATTGACAGCTTTGATTAAAGAAAAGACTTTGACCAATTTTCTGCCTGGAAGCCACTTTTGGACTTTTTGAGAGAAACTGAATGGTGAAATCTTGATTTTGGGATTTTATGATTAGAATTATATGTGATTATAGTAATAATATAGACTATTGCTAAGTTTAAACTAAGAGTTACATGTATTTTTATATCTACTGACGAAAGTAAGGCCATTCTGTTTTTCTTTACTTTTCCTTTGCTCTTACTTATTGCAGCTGTATCTTGCTTTCTGTTAGACTTTTCTTTCTTTTCAATTCCTTCTTTTTGCTTGTTTACTTTATATTCATGTTTTGAAATTTAATAAAAAATATATTAAAAAACAAGGAAGAAGCACAGTGTGGCCAGACCTCTGGAATTTCAAGTATTCTAAGTATTCCCTTTCTATGGAGAGATTCAGCTTTCATGGGGACAAACTTGTGTTGCTTTTTTTAACTTTTTCTCTCCAGTTCAAAACAGGTGTTCAGGCTGGATTTTTCTTTTTTTGTGCCGGAGATGATGCACATGTACACATGCACAAAGACCATGTAGCTATAGAGAGTTAGATGAAACAACTTACACATCACCCACTTCCCTTGACAAGTACTGACAAAACTTTCCCTTGTATTGAACAGTATCTTTTAGGAACTGTTATGAGGCTTAAACTAGCATGCCTAAGCAGTTCCAATTTCTGCAGACAATTGTGCTGTAAGCCTCACAGAATGGGTCTAAGAGGGCATTATCTATGTGACAGCAGAAGAAATGTTTTCCTGGATTTAATCACAGCCTTTTAAGCCCAGTAATAGCTATAATTTTAAGACTCCTCTTGGAATTTTCCAGCAGGACATAATCTATCTTTGTGTGTTTCCACAGTATTTGGAAACTATACATCTCTGAATGTTGTATTTAGATAAGCAGTGCTATTGATAAGGCATGGCTTTTTTAAAAAAAGTGACAGATTCCTAAGCTTTAGTTTAGTACTACCAATGACCTAATTTGTTACAATTTATCTTTGCTGACTTAACTTCTAATATGATGGAAAATATTCCTTCTTTCTATCTCATTTATGCTTAAGTTTTGTATTGTATTGGCTGTTCTCTTAAAAAAATATTTTTCAGCCTTTTCTCAAACTTGGGATTCTTTAACTTTGCAGTTATTCATTTTTAATTCTTTGCATCTACTTGTCTACTGCAGTCTATTTTCTGCCTTCCTTATGTTTTCTAGGTTGTCTATTAAATTCATCTTATTGCAAATTTCATGGGTGACAACAGGTTTTTTCCCCCTTTGTATATAATGGAAATAAATATTTACATGTTTGTAACAGACAGAAAACTGCCACTGAACAGAAATGATTAATGCTGTACATTTTTGATTAGGCACAGTCTCTGACAGTCTGGAGGCAAGCAGACAAACATCATATACCCAGAATTTGCTTTTTAAACAAGATGGACAAACTTGGAGCAAGGTACCAAAATAGCTATTATTTTTCAGGGCAGAGAAACAAAGGACTACAGCAATGTGGAGTAATAGGCTATTACTGAATTTTATAACTTAATAACTAATCAGTCTTATAATCAATAACTTAAAGAGCTTTGGTGGTGCTGTGGTTAGAATGCACTATTGCAGGGTAACTCTGCCCACAGCCATATTGTTACAATATATTTCATTTCTGAACCAAACTGAATTAAAAAAGCTTTTTGGATGAGAAGGGAAACATTTTCAAAGGGAAAAACATGAAATTCCAATTGTCTTTTGGAAAAAGCACATTTGGGGACAATCTTGTGCAAGCATTATGGCCAAATAACAGTTTCTTATTTTTGTAGCTGTTGTATTACTTTGGAAGTTTAGAGAAGATGATAATTTAATGGTTAAAGAAATGTAACTGTTCTCTCTAAAACAGTAATATTTTGTCTTTAGTTTCATCCATTCAGTTGAGAGTATCAAGCAAAAGTTGAAAGTGAAGCCTTTACTTCTGCAGGTAATTTTGGAAAGTGATTAATATTTATTAATTATATATAGGTAGACCTAGTTTAGCAACTGCCTTGTTTAATGACTATTTGCAGTTACACAATGATGGAAAAGTAACTTTATGACTAATCCTAATGTTTATGACCTTTGGAGGTTGGTAAACCAAAGGAAAGCTGAATAAAATCATAAGTACAGTCATGGTTATATTTAGCAACCACTTCGCTTAAGTGAGTTGCCAATCCCAGGTCTGCCTATTACTGCTTTATAGTTTGCATACTGCTGGATTATAAAGTTTGTGGGATGATACCCAATTGTACACCTCAACACTGTGCTGAGTGATGCCATCAATATACTGTCCAAATGTCTGGAGATTTTCTGAGTCTTTATGGGCTTCTGCCAAGATGGAATGTCTGTGGATTTTTTGGGTCCTTTAAATGTGGGAATTCCACCTGACATTTGGATGAGGTTTACTTTCCCATTTAGAATTGGTATGCAGTTTGGGGCTTGTCTTGGACTGACAGGTCCTGCTCAAGGAATTGTGTATGCCCCCCTGGATTGACAGTCACTTCAGACAATCAAGCTCTGTTTACCTCAGCGTTCTGTTTACATGGGGCTGCCCTTAAAACCTATTTGGAAGCTACCGTTGGTCCAAAATGTAGTGGCATGACTCTGTGGACATGCCTCTGTATTTGGGGGACCACTTGTCTTCCATGGTTTCTGCGTATCTGTTAAGATCAGGCAATTAATGTGTTTTGGGTCCCTTTGGTTAAACAATGCCATCTATAGACTCAGGAAGCATTCCTTCTCGGCTGCTGTGCCTGCCTTTGGGAATGGTGTTTCTGCAGAGAACCATATACCTCTTTAAAAATGTAATTGATGGAGAAATGTGGAGGCCTAATTGTGTTTTTTTTAATAGGACATGATTATCTGTTGACTTCAGATACTTAATAATATTCAGTGTTATTTGGTGCTACTATGCCTTACCTTACTGACACTGGTAGTTTTTAATGTTTTTTGTATAGTTGCCAATTGGAGAAGCAAAGTCTTTTAGAGGAATCATTGATGTGGTGACCAAGGACCAAGCTATTTGGAATGCTGTCACTGGATTGGATGATGGAAAGACCTTTAAGCAGAACTCCTTGGAAGAAGCTGGCGATCTTAACTTACTAAGAAATGCCAATGATGCAAGACATACCTTAATAGAACAAGTAAAGTTCTAAAGTAAATACATAAAACATGTGAGAATTTAATTTAAAAGTACTGGATACCCTTCAGATGTGTGGACTTTAGCTCTGAGAATTCTCAGCAAAAGCCTTGTTGGTTAGAGAATTTGGGAAATTGATGCACACATTTGGAGAATAAATAAATCAGGAAAAGCTGACCTGGAAATAATGAAATACAAGCCAGAGAGGATGGGCGAAGTTTAATTGAGCTTGCTGTACAATGTCAGACGTACAGCTGTTTGAGAAAATAAATATGGGTAGTTGGTGATAAGCAGTACATTTGCTGCAATCAAATAATGAAAAGGGATGTGTTCTCATTTGTGATTAGAGAGTTCTGGGATGTGTATTGTTAAATTCTTAATTGCTTCTATGATGGTGGCAAGCACTTGCAATGCCTTTATGCAAATTAACATTGAATTAGCACAAGTTGCTCTGAATGGCATAAAAGGACTTTTCATCCTCATTCAGCTAGATTTATTTGTTTGTTTGTTTGTTTGTTTGTTTTATATACTGCCATTCTCCCAAGGGACTCAGGGCGGTTTACAGGGCAATAAAAACATGCAGTACAAAAATTAAAATAAAGATTAAACTAGAATTTAAGCCCGACCAACAATAAATTTTTAAAAATATTTAAAACGATTATACCAATCAAAAATTAAAAATATACTTCTCATGGGGATAGATCGGCTTGCTCAAATAACCATGTTTTAAGGGCGCGGTGAAAGGCTCTCGGGGACAATCCAGTTCTCTAACGGTAGCTCGTTCCAGAGGGCAGGGGCCACCACAGAGAAGGCCCTCCCCCTGGGGGTCGCCAGCCAGAATGCTACACTTAATGATTGAAGAGTTTTCAATCTCAGTTCCTCTAGTCCTGGTCCATCATTAATTCTTGTATCATATTGACTCTCCAGCATTATTTTAATCTAAATTGATTGTTGTGAGTTGCCCAACATCACTGACAGTTGCTTATAATATAATATACAATAATATACATGTTTCATTTATTATCCAGTGTAAACATTAGCTTTGGTTAATATGGTATGTGCTGCTTTGGTAGTCCTTGTCATGACAGTAATGTGCCTGTCCATTACGGTTGCAAGTTGTGATGGCGGTTAAATGAGGCAGCCGTATGATTGCCTTGCCTAACAATCCCCATCCCTGCTCTGCCAGATGTGGTCATGAAGGGAGCATGGGGTGCTTCAGGGGTCGCGAAGGCCCTGAGAGGCCTAGTGCAGACTTGGGCCTTCTGCTCCGAGCATCCCAAGCCTTCTCCGTCTCCAGAGGCTAAACACCCCTTAGGGTCCTTGCAGGCCTTGGACTCTTTCTTACCCTACTGGGTCCTCACAGGCCTTGGGGCTGTTTCCTACCCCATTGGACCAGTGGTGGGATTCAATTTTTTTTACTACCGGTTATGTGGGTGTGGCTTGGTGGGCATGGCAGGGGAAGGATACTGTAAAATCTCCAGTCAGAAGTGGTATTTGTTGGTTCTCCTAACTACTCAAAATTTCCACTACTGGTTCTCCAGGACTGGTCAGAACCTGCTGAATACCACCTCTGCATTGGACCCTACATCCTCCTCTTTGCCCCCTCATTACCACTTGCCATCTGCAGATCTTCTGGAAATTCTGGAGATTGTGTTGGGGAAGAAGAGCAGACTGCTCCAATCCCTGACATCTCCAGACCTCATGGCTTTGTCGAGGAAGCAGGTATCATCTTCAGAGCGGCTGCAGTTATCCAATTTTTTTCATTCACATTGTTTTTAACCCACATCAGACTAAGACAGTGATGCTGTTCGGTGATGTCTCCAGTAAAAAATGCCCCCTGGCCCCTTGTGAAACTCATCCTGAGATATGTTATTATTTTGGTCATTTTATTTATTTATTTCAATTGAATCAATTTTGGCTGTCGTTGGGTGTCTTTGAGGCATAATAGATTTCCATTTAGGTGCATTGGTGCTGACCTCTGGTGTAAGTGATGTGTAACTGCATAAACTTAAATAAGATATTTTTAGGCTAGCAATTATGGGAATTCATATTTTCATATTGTTAGATTAATTACATGACCTTTCTTTCTTAATTTCATTGAGAAGCAAGCAGACCTAACATAAATAATATGAAATGTTAACCATTTGGAAATTCATTATCTTTTAAAGGTTGCAGACCTGGATGATGAATTTGCTGAATTGGTCCTTGGAGAATTCAGCGAAAATTTTGATTCATTACCAGCTGATGAGGTCTGTGCCTTGACTCATTCATCATGTAAACTGTATTTTATATATGAAAATATACTTGTGAAAAAGAAGCTACTGGCCTCTTTTCCAGTACAATTGGTTATAGATTAAAATAAAATACTTTCTTTGAATAGTATTGCTCAAGTTTGAGGTAGCCATCATGATTAGTGAGAAATAATAGGGAATTGAATCAGATTGGATTGCAGAATATGCTATGGCAAAAGGAAATCTAAATTACATTTTCTGTGTCAATTAAATGCTTAAGCCACCTTTCTGGATCAAATCACCTGAAGTGGCTATTAAGCTATTTTAAACTAGCTGGTATATGAAATGTAGCAAATATTTTAAAATGATTACAAAAGATAAAACATGCTACCCACTCTTCTTTCAAATTGACCAATTGTTATCAGTATTTCAGTCTTGTTAAAAAATTAAATTCAAACAACACAGAATGGTTCACGGAAAGCTTGGATTTGCAATATGTCAAAGAGCCCGTGTCGTTTGAACAGAAGGAGAGATTAGCAAGCAGTTTGGGAGCTGCTTAGCCTTGCTAGAGGAGTGATACAAAGTTTGTTGACAACTAGTCAGTTATTTTAAGACATGTGAGCATCCTCAAAGGAGCAAGTTACAGGTATAATAGTGTAAAGCACGGTTATCAAACTCTCCACATCATGTTGCCATCATGATGTATCGCAACGTTTTCTCCACAGAGCATCCAGGCATGGCCTGCACGTGATGCATCCTGCCTGTGGGCTGCCAGTTTGACACCCCTGGTGTAAACACCCCTGGTGTGACGTTAAGTATAAAGCACTTCTAGCTGAATTCATAAAAAAGGGTCTTTTCTTGAACTTGATTCGTTCTGTGGTGGCCTTCATTGTAAAATGCATTTGCTGTTATCCTTCTGGGAAATTTTTCACATTTCATGAAGCGCTCAGTGGTTTGCTTCTTCATGCACATGGGGAAGATTTGGAAGGAGAGATGCAGTGACCCCATATGTCTGAATGTGGAAGAGGATGATTGTGGGTTTAGTGTCACTTTTCACAAAAGTTAGTTCAGAATAACTCTGACTAAAGAAGCCAACTTGTAATTTTGTTGCTGACCTGTTTAAAAATGATCAGTCACTTTTAAATCATAGTTTCTACTTCTTATATAAGAAACAAAGAAACAAACCACCCAAGAAGAGAGGACTAATTGTGCTGCTAGTTTTGTTCCTGTTGTCTCAGTGACTAGCAAACGGAGCCATTCATTTCCTAGCAGCTGTTACTACTATCAAGCTTATAGCTTGAGAAGAAATAAATCTAGGACAGGGGTGTCAAACTCGTGGCATCACATTGTCATGTAACATGTTGCAACTCCCCCCCCTCACTGAAGCCAGGGGTGGGTGGGCGTGGCCAGTGTATGATGCATCTGGCCCATGGGCCATGAGTTTGACACCCCTGGTCTACGAGAAGTGTTCAGTGATTCTAATAAATATAACTATATCAAGTTGTTTTGAGTGCCCATGAACATAATAAATATAGATTGAAATAACAAACAATAATCTAAGCAAAAACCAAGAAGTGGAATAGGAAGATGCCCACTTGTAAATTGCACCTACTTTTGAGTTATTGTTAACTTTTCGAGTCAATCAGTGTAGCCAGCCACATGTTTTTCATATTGTATTGAATTGTAAGTATGCATTTGTTTAAAATAATTGTGTCTTCTTGATTTTCTGCAGCTACAGGCTGCAATACGAAGAGTAACCCTGGCTCATAAAGCAGTGCCTGTCTTTTGCGGAAGTGCATTGAAAAATAAGGGTGTTCAGCCCTTGTTAGATGCGATCACCAAGTATTTGCCTGCACCAGATGAACGCAGCTATGATTTCTTGTGAGTATGGAATGAAGATGTCATTTCATTTGATCAAAAGTAAGCAAAATTTGTATGGCAAAGAAAATTTAATATCTTACAGGGTAGGCAAGTAAACTTTTGGAGAATCAGGAATATGGAAGGAATGCTACAAACACAATATACTTCAGAGACACACATAGCCGAGGATTCCAGGAAGCCTGATCTATTCAAAGATAAATCATGTCTTTAGGGTTTTTCCTCTCCACTCAGTATTTCAGCCTGATTAAGGAAATACAAATAACATATCTTCAAATGCAGGGAAACCCCTCAATTATTAGTAATTATGGTGCTTTCAGTGAATGAATCTGCTGCTAAATGCTAAGTATTTTTTTAATGTCATGTTTCCTAAGATGAGTAGGTGGGCTGGCTGGTTTATTGTTTGATTGATTTGATTGATTTTTCCAGGCCGTGGTATAAAGATGATCTATGTGCTCTGGCATTTAAAGTTCTTCATGACAAACAGCGTGGACCCTTGGTTTTTCTGCGCATTTACTCTGGCACAATGAAGCCTCAATCGGCAGTTTATAATATTAACAAAAATTGCACGTGAGTTTTTTTTTTAAATGGGTTGGTGGTGAGAAAAGGCTTAAAAAAGCTTAAATAAAAGGGCATCTCTTGAGGGGACTGAAGCCTAACCCACATCAATCGTTACAGAGAGAGAATGAGCCGCTTGCTCCTGCCTTTTGCGGATCAGCAAATAGAAATCTCTTCACTAACCGCTGGCAACATTGCCCTGACTGTGGGGTTGAAACAGGTAAAAAAAAACCTCTGGTCTTTCAAACTTTGCATTTTGTTAAAAAAAAGGGGGAAAAAAGCCTGCATCAGGATCAGTTTATGGAATCAAAATCATTTTTCTGATTTAAATGTCTGCGGAGATTCTCAGTCATCCAGGACATGGTTGCCTCAAAGGTGTTTTTTCAAGAGGGCGCTGGACTTTCTGACCAATTTGCTGGTGTAAGTTTTCTCATGAGTAAACTTGCAAAGTGATCTAGTCAAGATTTCCTGAATGTGGTGCCCTTCAAATGTATGGAGACTGCAGCTTCCAAAATCTTTGGCATATATATTCTTTGAGGCTATGGAAAATGTCTAATCATACATGGAATAGCATTCGATTTATTTTTCTAAAGAGGAATAATATGTGGAAATCTTCACAAAATTTTTCTTCTATTTTTAAAAAGTGCTTTTATTGTCCAAAACATAATAATAATAATTATAGCTGCTGGTAGTACAAAACAAAGGAACTGATGTGCTTGTCCTTTAATTGGGGTGAAAACAGTGTTGGCTAGCCAATTAACGTTCAGTGCTTTTTAATGATGGAAACCAATTGTGTGCTGGCCATTCATCATGTATTGTTATTTGGCTTGCATTAGAGTGCCACTGGTGACACCATTGTTACTTCAAAAGCGTCTGCAGTAGCTGCAGCTCGTCAAGCTGGAAGAAATGTGGAATCAGCACGTGGTCAAGCTAAAGAAGTACAGAACCTCCTGTTAGCTGGCATTGAGGTTCCAGAACCGGTCTTCTTTTGTACAATAGAGCCACCTTCCATGACCAAACAACCAGGTGCAATTCAGTTTCTGAAATAGGAGAGTTGTGCTTGTAATCTATGCATGGCCATAAAGCAATGGGATTATTTGTGGTTTATTAATAGGCACAAAAATATATTACAGATGACTAGTATTCTCTAGACCAGGAATGTCAAATATAAGACCAAATAATAAATAAATAAATAAATAAATAAATTAATTAATTAACGGCCCGTGGACCGAATGCGTCACGAGCTGGCCCTGCCCCCACCCAGTTTAATGAAGGGGGAAAAAGTCCCGATACGTACGTCAAGTGATGACGCTGTGACGATGCAGGTTTTACACCCTTGCTCTAGACCAGTGGTAGTCAATCTGGTCCCTACCACCCACTAGTGGACATTCCAGCTTTCATGGTGGGCGGTAGGGGTTTTGTCCCCTACTTTATAAATCACCATTACTGTGGAACTGGTGGGCGGTTAGAAACTTTTACTACTAACAGAGATACAAAAGTGGGTGGTAGGTATAGAAAGGTTGACTACCCCTGCTCTAGACCATGTCTCCAGTTGTGAGATGATTTGAGAGGGCATGCAATCCTGTTACGGTTCTCTAGCTTGGCAGATAATTAATTCAGATTTTAGGATAAATATCCAAAGGTAACTGTACTCACATTGCATACCTGAGGGGATCGAAATCAGCAACTGTCTGCTGGTCAAAAGACTTTTTGGAACTAGGAGTTTTTGAAGATCAGGAGTGTGAGATTATTTTGTACTGATTTTGTACTGATGAAGAAGAAAAGGGGGCAAGGAGGAAGAAAAATCCTAGACACCGTTTTGTAAGTGATGATTGACGGAACAGCTTTATGGTCTTTAAAAAGAGAAGAGAGGGAAACAATGGAAGAGATAAGCCTAATGTAACCTTTTCTCCCTGGCCTGCTTTTCAGTCTCTTAAACTTTGAAACATTGTCTTCCCTTCCATGTAGGTTTTAGTCTGTAGTTTGGCAATCAGAATATTTTAAAAGAATAGAATTAAGATGATTAATTATTGCTTTGGCTAGGAAACCCCGGTCTAGCATGCTGCTACATTAATTTTGGAAGAGTTGAATAACTTATGGGTAATATTACATCTTTTCTTGAGAGCTGTCTCTTCTTACTGCAGTTTTTCTCCCCGAGGGCACAAGAGTCAGTTTCACTACAATACTGTAGAACTGCATGCCAGGATTCCTCACCAATGACCCTTGCTGAGGCCTAGGGAAACTGTAGTACAGAAGAAGAGAAGAGGACCATGGTTACGTTCTCTGTACTATTCTAATCAATTATTTGCTCCAGATCTAGATAACGCATTGATTTGTCTGCAGCGTGAGGATCCAAGTCTGAAAATTAAGATTGATGCCAATACAGGGCAGGTAAGGTTTACAATGCTTAAACAGATTGCTGTGCTCTAAGGCATGAAGGATGAGCCCCATGTAGGCCCCCTCTCCTTTTTTATGGTACTCCTACCTTTCAGATGACACTGCTAAAATCAACAGAATAACTTTTGGGAAATTTTTCTAAAATACAAAGCATCTTTTTTTTATTGTAAACTGCTCAGAATCACTTAAGTGAGATGGGCAATGTGGAAATATGAAGGAATGATCGAATGAACCAATGAGATCACTTTGTGCTGTTTTTCTGTAACTATTTTATACCCCACCTGCCACATCCCAAAATAGGACCTAGTGCTCCTAGTGTCATTGGCCATGTATCATTTGCATTTCCTGCAGCCTTTGGAAGGAGCAAAAGTTTCATCTCTAGCTGCAGAGTTTGCCTGCCCATTCTAACATTTATAATTCATTGTTCGTGTTTATACTAGCATCCATATTGGCATATGCAACTGAACGGGAAGAAGGAGGTTCCCAGTTTGCCTTCCCTTTTCAGCTGCAATTATTCCCAGCAAATCTGCTATGAAGGAAGGATCTTTGAAAAATGGATAGAGACCATTTAGCTGCGGGATGTCAAACTCAGTTTCATTGAGGACAGCCTCGGGGTTGTGTTTGACCTCAGGGGGTTGGGGTGGGCATGGTCAACTGGACGTTACTTGCGTTGGAGGCGCCTGGGGTGGCCCGAGAGCTCTGCCAGCGAAAACAGGCTCCTGATCTCCGTTTTTGGCTGTGATGGCCTTCTGCAACCCTCTGCCACCAAAAACGGAGCTCAGGAGGGCTGCGGGCGGTCCTCCTGAGCTCCATTTTCATTAGCAGAGGCACCGCGGTCCAGTTCTTCGCTGTTTCCAGGGCAGCCCCATGGGCCAGATCTTAGCACCTCGCGGGCCGGATCCGGGCCTTGAGTTTGATACTCCTGCTTTAGCTCAAAATGCATTTTGCTGTCTGTATTGCACTCCTCTCTTGTCTGCCTGGCTTTTAAATCACTTTGAAAAATGAACAGTGTGCTCCATGCTTTGATGATACTACTTTTATGAATATTTTTGGTAGACAATTCTTTGTGGCATGGGAGAACTACACATTGACATCATTCATGACCGAATCAAACGCGAATACAAACTGGAGACTTACCTTGGACCTCTTCAAGTTGCTTATCGAGAAACAATCCAAAACTCAGTTGAAGCTGCAGGTACATTAAATGTCATAGACCTGCAAATGAAGGACTTAAAACTGGTGGCTAGTTAATACTGTGCTAATTTGATGATTTGAACTTTGTGCTTGATATGTTACTTGATTTTGTTACAGATACACTGGACAGGACAATAGGAGAAAAGCGACATCAAGTGACGGTTGAGTTGGAAGTTAAGCCATGGGAGGGAGAGATGCCAGCAACAGCACCAGTCATTGAATATGTTCAAAGTGTCAATGACTTACTTCACCCTGATCTTCGTGAAGCTATAGAAAATGGAATTTCAACCTCATACCTTCAAGGTGAAGTGTTATTTCAGTAAATGTTTTGAATTGTTTGAAGAAATAGAGACTTCGTTGTTAAGTGTGCCTACAAAAGAGCAAGGCTGTCAGGCAGAAATTAGCATCTGTCCTCCTTTCTCTTTTTTAACTGAAGATGCAAATGAATGAAACTGCTAGAAAGAATAGTTGCAGCTTTTCTCTGTTTTTATTAGTAGTGACTGGGCTGGAGATGTTTAGTCTGCAGTCTGCAAAATATCTTTGAAAAGAAACAGGACGATGCCATCTGAACAGATTGAATTGTCATCTGCATGGTTGATTTCAATCTAAATATTTAATGTGTTACTGATACTTCATCTTGTAGGACCACTTATGGGATATCCAGTTCAAGATGTGGCAGTCACTGTCCGGGCAGTAGCTACAAATGCTGATACATCACTAACTATGGTTTCTGCATGTGCTTCTCGTTGTCTGCAAAAGGTACGAATCAAATAATCTTATCCAGGCTAAGTAGTACATTTTTTGACCTTCTGCAGTTCTCTTTGAATTGGCATCATAACAAAGTTGTTTACGATATTTATTTTCCCACATTCAGAAATGGTGAGATTGGGATCATGATGAAGATGCATATTTTCTGTGTTAAGTTGCCGTTTTAAATCAAAATATTTTGTAAGCTGCATTGGGAATACTTACATTTTGGAAAATGGCATTTCATTAATCATGTTTTTACTTCTGCTGTTGTTCATAATTTGTTTACATGAAATTTTCTGATTTTTGGATTAATACGGAATAAATATAGCCTTCATTTCAGCCTGATTTTCCTGATGCAAATTAATACTGTATTAAGCAGTTTGATGTTTGGAATGAAGATTTGTCTTGTAATTTTGTTTCTTAGGCTTTGAAGAATGCTGATAAACAACTCCTGGAGCCTGTCATGAACTTGGAAGTGACCGTGCCTGGAAACTATGTTGGTGTAGTACTTGCTGATCTTGCACAGAGGAGAGGCAACATAAATGACATTCAAGGTCGCCTAGATAACCAGGTTGTGATTGCAGCTGTCCCCCTCGCAGAAATGATGGTATGTGCTGTAATTGGCAGGAAACTAAAGTTGCATGTTCTGGATACTGTGAATATTGTGGAGTACTTTACCACAAACTTGAAAAGTTGAATACAACTTACAGCCACAATTGAGCCCAAACTTTATGTTGTTAAGCAAGACATTTTTTAAGTGAATTCTGCCCCATTTTATGACTTTTCTTGCCACATTTGTTAAGTGAATCACTGCAGTTGTTCAATTAGTAACAGGGTTGTTAAGTGAATCTGGTTTCCCCATTGAGTTTGCTTGTCAGAAGGTCGCAAAAGACGATCACATGACTCCAGGACACTGCAACCGTCATAAAGGTGAGTCAGTTATCAAGCATCCGAATGTGAATCATGTGACCATTGGGATGCTACAACGATCATAAGTGTGAAAAACGGTCATAAGTCACTTTTTTTCAGTGATGTAACTTTGAACTGTCACTAAATGAATTGTTGTAAATGGAGGACTACCTGTATAGATGGCAACGTGTGTTGGTGCCTGGAGGCTGTGGTGGTTTGGATAGGGGACAAGACGCTTCAGCTCAACCATGGCAAGACTGAGTGGCTTTGGGTTGGGGGCTATCTTTAGTTCTGGATGGGCTGGTGCTGCCCCAGACTGACCTGATGTGCCATTTCTAGACTCATGACTGCTGTTCGATGAGCAGGTGGTGATCATGGGTCTTAGCACAATTTTGGGTTATAATAATAATTTATTAGACTTGTATGCCGCCCTCTCTCCCTAAGGACTCAGGGCGGCTCACAGTATAAAACCCAATACAATAATTTACTTAAAAAACCAATTACACATTACAAGCCTAATAACAATAAAATAATTAAAATTCATTAAAATTATTCTAAAACAACGCCCCCCCCCCCCTTGGTTCAGTCCAGGTCGGCCTGTTGAAAGATCCAGGTCTTCAGGTCACGGCAGAAGGAGCAGAGATCAGGGGCCAAACAAAGGTCCAAAGGGAGCTGATTCCACAGGGTGGGTGCTCCCACAGAGAAGGCCCTACCCCTGGGCACCGCCAGCCGACAGTGTCTGGCCGACAGTACCCCAAGGAGGCCTGCCTTTGGGAGCTATGTATCAGTTGCATTCATTCCTAGGCCCGAAGATCCTATGCTCAAGTACTCATACCCTGACCACCTCCTGCATGAATTACTGTAAGACGTTGTGTCTGGGACTGCTCTTGAAGACCATCCAGAAACTTCAGCTGGTGCAAAATGTGATGGTGTAGGGAGTTATTTGCTATTAGATTAGTATATATTACACCTCTGCTCCGTGAGTTGCATTGGTTACCAGTTTGCTTCTGGGTTCAGTTTAAAGTGCTGGTAATGACTCATAAAGCCCTACGTAGCCTGGAGTCAGATTATTTGAGGGACTGCGTTTCCCAATCCCATTTATCTGTCACATGTTTTTAGTGTTTTAAACAATTTTTGCTGTTGGTTTTGTGTTCTGTTTCACCTTCCCTTCCCCAGAAGGTAAGGAACGTTAGCTAACACAGAGAGTCACGCTGGCCTGTCTCCAAAATCCCAGTTATCTCTCCCGACAAGAGTGTTGGCAGTCACCCAGGCTCTCACTACCAAACTCAAAGCCAACAAGGAATGTAGTACTCACAGAAGGCTGATTTACTTTCAGAGTCCAAAAACTAAACCAAGCACACAGACAGAATCCTCGGATTCATATTACACTTTGTCACATACAGAGTTTGCAGCGTAGGCACACCCACTTTTATACCTGGTGGGGTGTGGTCCAGCTCAATCTCTGGCCCTCCCACGCCCCCTACGTTGCTGCTGACGTTTCTCCCTCCGACGTTGCCTGGGATCAAGCCAGGAACCCTCCTCCTCTCTCTCTCGCCGTGGCCGTACTGATACACGTCTCTCAGGCAGTTCCTCTTGGCTTTTCGAGGAAACCTGAGGCATTGCCAGGGAGGAAGGTCCTGGGGAGGGGGGCCTTGCCAGGGAGGAAGGTCCTGGGGAGGGAGACCTTGCCAGGGAGGAAGATCCTGGGGAGGAAGGCCCTGGTGAGGAAGGCATTGCCCGTTCCTCCTCCTCTTCTTCATCATCCAGGTCCTCTTCCTCTGTCAGCACAGGCTCACGAGGCGGGGCCACAACAGTTTTGGTTATTTTGCTGGGTTCTTTTGATTTTTTTAAAGTTTGTATGCTGCTCAGAGACACTACATGAAACAAGTGGGCTATATAGATAGCATTTTGGGTTCAAAGAATACATGCTGTTGTGCAATTCATCTGTGAACACAGAGGGGGCTCTGCAGACCCAGTCCAGAAGTGCAGAGTCTAGCACAACTGGAAGTTTATTGTTACAATATCTGTCAATATTGAACTGTGATGCCATTCACTGTTTTTGGCAGTGCCTGTCTTCAAAGCTGGTGTAGGCTTTATAGCACAGGGCTTGCCAGCAGATTCTGGCAGCAAGCACAGCTTCGAGTTTCCTTGGCTGGATGTCACAATGGCAGAGACACAGTGGTATTCCCTTCGCAGCATCTTTGTAGTGCTTGTGTAGATGACCTCAAGGTCTCTTTTCCATTTCACCCTAGCGCAACTGGTGAAGCATGGGGTGGTCATGCCTTCTGATATATAAATTTACCAAGTAAATAAGTAAGCATATTTTTACTTTGAAACAGTAATTGCTAGGTCTCAAAGTCAGAACAAAGCATTCTCTTTTGCTCCAGAATTTGGCTGTTTTGAGCATCATCCTTTCAGTCATAAGAAACCATGACAGGTCAGGGCATTTCAGCTTCAAAGCCAGCTTTTTCTTTAACTCCTTTATAGAAATGAAACTTCATCTTATTCCATGTATTTGTTATCTGAACGTTTTGAGGAACTTAGGAAAGCTTTTCTGCCATAAAATTTAATCTTAAAAAGAGCAGTGCTACTTTATAGTGATTCTTGAGTGGAAAGATTAATATCACCAAGGGTTTTTTTTTGTTTAAATGGAAGAACTTTAGCTAGAACAGTTTGTCTCAGATTAAATTCATCTAGGTAGGCATCCCCCTTGGGCAGTATAGCTCACATGCTAGAGCAGGGGCATCAAGCTGGTGGCCAGAGGCATCACCTGCAGGTCACGCCCACCCAGCGTGGTACGTCATGGGATGGCAATGTGATGCCACGGGTTTGACACCCGTGTGCTAGAGCATTATACTGTCTGGATCTTCTATGCTATCGTACCAGATAGTTCACTCAGCTCTGTCTTTTCTCTACTGAGCTAACAATATTGAGTATGATAAAAAATCTGCAAGAAAATATAGTTAAATCACTTCCCCTTAGTATATAGAGGAGCCTCATTTCATATCAATTTCACTTGCGGAAGCGTTTGATGAAAATTTTTGCAGAGTTAGATAAATTTAAACTTGAAATTGCAGACAAAATACACTGTATTGTATTGAATTGCAGCTTTTCTAGCAATAAAAAAGAATTTCAATTGCATGTAAAATTTATTTTTCTGTCTTTGAAATAGCTTCATCTTATAATCTCTTGTGATACATATTTCCTCCCCCCAGGGCTACTCAACAGTTTTACGTTCTTTGACATCTGGGACTGCTACATTTACACTGGAATTGGCGAACTACCATCCAATGAGCCTTTATGAGCAAAATGCTTTGCTTAATAAGAAGACTGGTTTGGCATGATGTCATGGAGGACTATGGACTTGTTTCAATCCTTTGTTAGGAAGCAGTTTATATTGAAATTACAGTGATCAAAAGTATATATTGCTGCTGTAGCCTGTTTATATGTCAATAGAAATTATAAGATATAAATTATAATTCATATTCAGAAAAATTGACGTTTTGTGACTGTTGTAAGTTATTCCACTGAAGAACTACAACTGCCTTTTCCCGAACTGTTATATTGTTATATACAAAATATGCACTAGTATATTTCTGGTCCGAGTGGTTATGTTTTGTAGAGTTCTGCTGTTGTACACATATCTCTTTTCCTATATAGTTCACACTGATATATATGTCTCACATTAAAATGAAGAATAGGCACTTTTGCTATGATCCCTGATCAGAGGAAGTCATGGTTGCAGTATCCAACAAACAAAGGCTGTGCTGCAATTCCACGCCTATGGAGAAGAGGAAAGGGAATTAATCTGTGGCCAATAAGTACTGTAAAAGGAGAGTTTATGTTGTACAATTTAAAGAGCTAAGAAAGTAATTAGAGATAGTTCCAAGACTAAAATCTGTTTTTTAACATTAAAAAAAACCTTATCATTTACATAACTTCAATTTTCATGGCAGGGTCTAATACTGTTTTTGTTTTTTAAAAAAGGCAAATAGCTGAGGAAGGACAAGTTAAAAAGTGCATATGTGTGCTTGCATTGTTTTATAACAAATACTCCTGAACCATTCATAATTAAGTTAAAAACCATGAAATATTGAACAATTTTTTCAACTGATAAAATCAGGTTTTTAAATCATTTTTTCCCAGCATTAAGAAAAAATGCAAGATCAGAAAAATATAATTCAGTTTGTATCCTGTCTTTCTGCATACCTCATTTAATACAAAATATAGCTGTAAAATACAAAAAAGTTAGAAGCTTGGTAAAAGATAGCTCACTCATGCCATTTTGCTATATAGTAGGAGAATATTAATCTTACATATGTGTCAGTTTTGAAGTTGTGAAGTTTATATGCACCAAATTATACTCTTGTACTTCCACAAATGCAAAGAATGCAAATATGCATTTGAAGCTCCACAGATAGTTTTCTCAGGAAAATGTAAATATCAAGTTACACCTATCCATTTGAACATGGCATTTAAAAGATATTTAAGCCAAAGGCATATGTGTGGGGCCATAGCAATCCTTGAATTTGGCTGAATTAAATTTAACACAATGTAACATAATTAAATGTATTTCATGTTCATTTATACATTTCCATATCCCTACAAATCTTGTGTAGCTTTATAGAGCCATATCCAGCCTTCAACCTTCAAGCTACCTACATTAAGCTAAAATCTTATCTTTTTGCTCCGTGAAGAAGAGAGACTGCTACAATATACTCACTTTATTGTTAGCCGCCCTGAGTCCTTAGGGGGAAGGGCGGCATACAAGTCGAATAAATTATTATTATTATTAATTATTGTTTACTATCAGAAGAGATACAAGAAATTTATAAGGAACTTTGCTAGCACTTTACTTCTTTATTAAACTATAATATAATAGAATATCTGTATCTTACCTAAGCATGCGACAACGATGTTGACTAAGTCTTTTAGAAGCATCTGAAATATCGGTTACGTTTTTACTGCTCCAAAGTCTCTCACCAACAGCACTTGCCCGTGGCCTGGAATTACAAGGCCAATGCAATTTTATTTAAATCTTTTTTAAAAATCAAATGGTTAGTATTTATTTAAAAATAATAGGACAGTACCTGCAGCATATAAAAGCTTTTACCCACTTGCTTTCAAAATGGAATACGTACCTTTTGCTTAGCCAATCCTGAATTACAAGATTTCAGATATAGCATTACAAAAAATGTCACTCTGGCTTATGAGTTCAATGAAAGTTGAATGAAAGTTCAATATCACTTTCAAAATATAGTCAGACTAACACGGATATTTCTGTGTGCAAATGGAAATGTGCCTTAAACATGCCTAAGTTCTTTTATACAAGTCAGATTTAAATTAGGAAAGTGTGCATTGGTAGAATAAAAGTTTTAGATTCTGTATATATTTTGTTATGAGTGAGCAAACAGAGAGAATGTTACAATTAAATAGGAGTTAAATGTTCCCCAGTGATAGAATGGTACCATGACACTGACTGAACGTTCTGGATGATGCTGGAAAATACTAGATTCAGCATGTCATCCATAAACTGGCCATAGCTATGCTTTTTTGTATAAAAGAAGTCAGGCAGATTTGCCTCTGATTCTGTATTGTCTCCCATCTGTAATGGCAGTTTCTTATACTGAACTCATTAGTGCTTCCTGTAAGGGTGAGTACAGGTAATCCTCATTTTATGATCAAAATTTATGTCACTAAGCAAGACAGCTGTTAACAACCTTTTTTGTCTGCAGTGTGATGATCCAAGTCTGGAAGTTAAGATACATTCCAAAACAGGGAAAGTAAGGTTTATGTCCTTTTTTGCCACGGCTAAGAGAATCACTGCAAGTTGTTAAAAGAGTCACACAGTCATTAAGTGAGTTGGCTTTCCCTATTGACTTTTCCTGTTGGAAGCTTGCAAATGTGATCATGTGTGCAATGATGTTGAGAAAGTCTTTTATAAGCATCTGAAACATTGGTTACATTTTCACTGCTCCAAACTTCAACAGCACTCGCCCATGGCCTAGAATTACAAAGGGACGCTGGGACTATCATAAATATGGTATGTGTTGGTTGCCAAGCAGCCAAAATTTGAACACGTCTGTGGGGATGCTGCTAGAGTAGTAAGTGTGAAGACAGCTTTAAGCTACTTTTGTAACTGAATGATTGAAAAACAAAAGATTTTAAGTAGAGGACCCACCTATTAATAAGGAAGAGGAGAAAAAACAAATGGAAAATAGAGATTTGCAATCCTCTGATGCAAGGCAAGTATATACACACATTTTTAATCTCCATTATTAAAAC
This sequence comes from Naja naja, assembly GCA_009733165.1. Taxonomy (NCBI): domain Eukaryota; kingdom Metazoa; phylum Chordata; class Lepidosauria; order Squamata; family Elapidae; genus Naja; species Naja naja. Next base: position 272,841,306 of record CM019149.1, on the reverse strand, counting down.
AGAAAGAAAAAGATTGGATGTTTAAATGTATGAAAGAAGAAACAAGCTAGGTAAGTGATGAGGTATACCAGAGTCTTGGTATAAGATTAGTTGCATCCACATATTCACCCCAAAGACAAGCCTCTCCACCAAGCACCAGCTTCTTCTGTGATTTTCTTCCTGTGTTTAAAGGGATAAAAAAAGCATTTGTTCATTTCCTATTTGTCATTGAAAAGAGTGTTTAAAATTCAATCTTAACATAAGTTAAACCAGTGTTGATAATAACTTTAAATGAAGAATATGCTTACACAAACCATGGAGTGTGATGCATTCATATACAGGTAGACCTTGACTTATAACATTTCATTTAGTGACTGTTCAAAGTTGCCTCACTGAAAAAGTGACTTATGACCATTTTTCACACTTAACGACCATTGCAGCACCTCCATGTTGGCATAATCAAAATTCAGACGCTTGGCAACTGACTCACATTTATGACGGTTGCAGTGTCTGGGATCACGTGATCCCCTTTTACGACCTTCTGACAAGCAAAGTCAGTGTCATGCCCTTGTTGGAGTCTGATTCTGAGGGGGACATTGAGCAGCTGACAGGGAGTGGGAGTGTGGCTCTGGTGGCTGTGGAAGAAACGGGGGAAGGGCACAGTCCAGCTGGGCATTTAGAGGAAGACCCAGGACCACCCCCTCTTCATCCTAGGGCAAGCAGGGAGGAACGGAGAAGGGAGCAATGTGGCTTATGGGAGAGAAAAAGGCCCTGATCCCTTTCATTAGTTGCAGCTCGGAGAACAGGATATAAGAAGGGCATTTGCACACAGCACCTTGCTGGAAGCAAAGCGTGCATTATCTTTGTCGAGGCTTATCTGGGTTTTGGCGTCTTCCCAACTGTGCGTGCTTCATTCTCTTTGGGAAGTCTGCAGTGTATTATCCTGGCCTGTCGTGTTAATTACTTCAGCGTGGTTTGTGTTGGTTTTTTTATTTCTGCTTTATCTGTACTTTGGGTTCCATTTCTTCCCTTTGTAGACTGTTTTTGGAAGAGTCTAATCTCCAGCCAAGGATAACTGGACATTGGGGGCCAAATTGGAGGTATCAAAGGGATTTTACCTATTTTTGTGACTTTGTTATTTTTGTGCCACGCCCTGGGTCATCACAGTCAATGGGGAAGCTAGATTCATTTAACAAACAGGTTATTAACAACTGAAATGATTCACTTAATTGGGGCAAGAAAGGTCGTAAAATGGGCAAAATTCACTTAACTCTTTCAGTTAGCACTAAAAATTTGGGCTCAAGTATGGTTGTAAGTCAAGAACTACCTGTACTCTATTTTTTCCTTAGGCTACAAAAATTATAACTTTCACACAAACTACGAAAAAGGAAACTTTTCTATAATCTGGCATAAGAAAATACATGAATCTGAGCACAACTAGTTTATTTAAATGGGAATATGCCCCTCACGCACTGGAATCCAAAGGTATTAAAAATGCCCAACTCCCACAGAAATAGGCAAATGCAAGTTATTGACAAACCAATAAAGTCCAGAGGTTCAACACCGTAGTAGCGCTTCCAATCCTCGCCATAACTGATGACGTTTAGATACCAAGGTGCAGCAAGGATTGCCTGATGCCCTTGTTTTGTTATTCTTGCTAGTTCAAGTTGATACAAAAAATTCTTCCACACTTCAACTACTGTGTCTGGCTGCAGCTTAAAAGACAAAAGTATAGGGTGTTTTTTTTTTGGAACAGCATGCATATGATTCATTCCAGCATGGTATGGTGTTTGAGCAATTCTACAAATTCAGGACAATGTACTGTATTTATAGCCCATCTTTTCCTCAGAACCCATAATCATTACCCCTTAATTTTATTTTACAGTATTTTTATCTATGAGAAGTACATCAGACTGAGAGAATGACTATCTCACAGTTGCTGAATGAGTTTGCAGAAGGTATCTCAACATAGGCCTTACCAATCCGAATCTGTCAGTCTAGCTACTATGCTGTGATGGTTTGTCTTTCTGAACTTTTCTTAATACATGCAGAAAAATATCACATCAAAACTGCCAAAGATAGGGTTATCTTTATGTCTCATACCACACCAATCCTACCGGCTCTATATCATTTTCTAATATTCAAAAATTCCTGTCACACAGAAAGGATGTTGAAGACAGATATAAATTTTCCAGGGATGTGTTTGCAACCTTCACCATCATGATATGCCTGATGCACAATAACATCCAGAATGATTATTCAATAAATCAGGAATTGTAGTCCTAATGAATTTGGAGTGTACTGATTGGAAAAGTCTGGATTATAATATTTTGAAGGCTGGTTTTTCTCAACCTTGGACAGAAGCAGCAACTGCCCTGGTCTTACTCATTTTTACACTTGTTAAACCTTTATTGATTTTATAACGGAATAAAACAGATATTCAGTTCTACATACATTTTCTGATGTATTTCTGCAGCTGAGAACTATTCTCAAAATTATGATGGAACATTTCACATAATTTCTCAGACCTTACCTTTGCTCGATCATCAAATACTTCCTGCCAGACTATGGATTTCTTGTTAAGAGAAGACACTATGTCCAATATTCTAGGTGCAAAACGAAACACTCATGTATTTGACACACATTCAATTGTATGTTTCCCTTTCAAACATACAATTTCAGCAAAAACCAGAATATCCAGCAACTTACAATAACTGGATACAACAGAAGAGTACATATTGCCTGCAAAACTGCTTTTGAACTTTCCAAATATTTATGGACACTTATCTCAAGGTAATAACCAATCTTGATGGGATTTAGATTATTTAGATAAAGAAAATGAAGTAATTCTGGTATATTTGCAAATAGGCACTATTCCTTTGTGGTTGTTTTAATGTTGCTATATCCTTCTGAGTATGACAAAGAGACCTTTTTCTGGTTTAGGTTTTATTCCTGATAAAATATTATTAACTACTAAAAAGCACTGTTTTTTGCTGCAAATTTTGAATGCAATTGACATATTATATTAAGATTTTGTATTTTAAGAAACAGCTGGTCTACCTATTGAATTTTCTAATCAGAAGAAGCGACTGTTGAGATTGCAAAATACAGCATCTTCAGAAGAAATGATGAACTAGAATCTGCAACTACACTGGGTTAATGAATAAGACAGATTTTACTTCAAAACTTCTGAAAGTATCCAATTATTTAATTAATTCAGATGTACTAGATATAGAACTGAGCCAAATGTTCTACACTATCTTCTTTGTCATCTGCAGACTCTAACCCCATCTTCTCCATCTCTTTCAGGATAGAAAATGGACAAGAAGCAAGGAGAATAAAAAATAAATAAATAAAGTTCCAGGCCACAGCCAATAATGTGGATACCAGACCATACTGCTAAAATTAGGTAGGTAAACTACTGGCTTTCAGTAGCTTGTTTTCTTTTGTTAAGTTACAAAGGTACCCTTTCAAGCTCTCAAAATGTCACTTATATGCACTCCAGTGACATTGTTATGACATTCGTTCCAATCCCTGCAATGCTCAGCTGCAAGAAACCAGTCTACCACTGTCCTTTAGGAAGTTTTGCTAGCAGCAGTATAAATACAATTTAGGGGATTAAAAGCAATCAATAAAAGAAGCTGCAAATACATGAAGTAATCTTTCTGAAAAAGAAACAGACTCACTTTTCAACATAATAGGATTGCAGTTTAAAATGCCAGTACCCAAATCCTTTCTTTTTCATGAACTCAGTTACATTAGGATTGGAATTCCTAAGGAAAAAAGAAAAATGAAAGCAACAAATTACGTTTCTTATAATATAGTACGCTACTAAAGCAGCAATAGAATGGATTTTGCGCTCTAATATTCTTTTTAATCATACAGGAATGGGGATCTAAACAAAATAATGCTGATGTGAAGAATGCCTTCTCTGACTTGTGACATAAGTCAGCTTGGGCCACTGTCTAGTAAGAATAAAGCATCTGCAAGTCCCATTAATTTTTTGGCATGGCAATCTTAAGATCAGGATATTCAATGCATAAGCAATTGTCGTATACAATACAATAACCATGTAATTGTAAGTTTTTTATTTCTCCCCCCCAAAAGATTTCAGTTTGTTTTTCAATTGAATTGTACAGCTTCTATGTTATAACAAAGATGGAAAATATTCTGAAATGATTTATCTTGGTCTGATTTTTTTACATCTCAAAAACCTGGCATTTTAACTGGGGTATATAGACTTTCTATATCCACTTAAATATTTTGGTAATGTAAAATTGTACATTTTGGATTCTATTAGGAAGAAATACTTTGAAATATTCTGTATTCAGGGAAGCATTTCCACCTCATTAAAGCTACTGCCTATTTCTAGGGTCATATGGCTGCAGTGGAAGTCTTCCTTCAATGGCTATGTAAACCTGGATATTGACAGGGCTACATTAATGAGATGCAGTTAAATGCTGCGCTTATACTACTATATTTTCTACAATATCTCTTCTTAATCAAGTCTGGAGAATTGTATAATGCTCATATCTTTTTAGTTGTGGTGTTACACCATACCAACAACTGAAGTCCACTTCATCTCCTCCTAAATGGATATAGTCATCAGGAAATACAGTGCCAACTTCTTCAAATAATTTCATCATAAAATCATAAGTTGCATTCAAAATGGGATTTATAGGTCCATAAGAGCCACTTGGATGTTTTCCACTGTAGCAGGGTGTGAGGATATCTTTTTCCCAGTATATAAAATAAAGACAAAAATAAAATAAAAGATGTATGCTATTTGTTATACATGAACTTGTATTTCTTACGTTCATTTTAAAAGTATTTCCAAGAACTCAAATGCTTTTTTCTTTGTAATGGCCCAGGACATAATTCTTTCAAGTGGGATATGATTAGTGGCTAATTATCAGATTTTGAAAATAATAACTCATTAAAACCTTTGTATTCATATGATATGATTTAGCTATTTATTCAGTATTTTTGTCCTGAATTCAATTTGTTTCCATTTTCTGAATCACTTAATGATAATCACTTACATTGGCAGAAACATGTATTATAGAAATACCTTATTAAATTTCTAGAATTAGTAATCTTTTGTTGACTGGATGGTAATAATACTTTCTGGAGGACAAGGGAAAGGCAAAGTAAATTAGGGCAACAGATTTAAGTACAGGGACTTATACCAATAAGGCTGGATGTTAAATGTTCTAAGGGAGAATGATTAGGAATATTTATTTTTAAAACTATGTTAATCTTATTTAGTGGCTCATGCTACAGTTTATATGTGTTCCTGCTTCAAAATGACAGCGAAGCATTACATGCTAACAATTTTGAGAAATGACTCTCTATGTTGAACTGGGCTGCCTGCCAGGACCACAGGGCAATTATCCTGACCTTGCTTAATACTGCAGTGCCAAATCCAGTCTAAACATTCTGGATGACTGTGCAACCACAATTTATTAAATTTGTATGCTGCCCAAATCTCAAGTACAATAAAATCAATAAAACATAGAAGATAAATAAAAGTAGTTGAAACCCCACCTCCTCTCTTAATTAGAAGACATTTAAAATATGAACATATCTGAATTATATGTAGTCAGCGAGACCGGAATTATGTAACAACTTAAATTTAAATAACATTTAATAATAAATATATATTTGTATTTAGCTACCAAACTTCTCTCTCTCTCTTTTTGATTCCTATTGTAAGCATATAGTTATTTTTAGTTTGCCTTTCAGAATGATATACATTTTACCTTTTCTCCAAGACTGAGCATGTCCTGGGGTGTCAAATTCTGGAATAACTCTAATCCCTCGCAACCGAGCATATTCTATGACATTATGGACATCTTTGGGAGTATAAACAAGGTTGGGAATATAAGCACCCTGTGGAAATAAACAAGAGATAACTTTTTTTCCCAATGCTCCAGGAAAATGTCAACAAGTGAAGAGTGGTTAAATCTAGGAGAAATATAATATTACAACAGTTTTTGAATGAAATTAAGCACAAACCATGTTTGTACTTTTTACTGGCGATCAGCACTTTGAGTAATACTAAGAAAAATTGACCATCCAAGATAATTCTCTTTGAAATCCTAGGAGAAATTCATCTTGCTTCCTATGTATTATTTTTCTGAGTGACCATGCATCTTTTGAGGGGTTGGCAAATGATGGGTCACCCATCAGTTTTTCATGATGGATGAACAACTGAACATGGTTGCAGCATCTCTGAAGATCTAGCCCGTGAAACTTGAAGTTGTTAACTGAAAAAGGCAGGAAAGAAGATACTCTTTATAGAGTTATTTTTATGCTTGATAGGACACCATTGTGTCAATAGGAATAAATCTCCTGCTCTACCATTGAGATAACCCATGTCAAATAAAAAAACTGTTACAACCAAAGCCCGGCACCAAAGCAGCACAAACAGATACATACAAAAAGAAAGACAAACAATAAATATAGGAGTAATACATGCAAAAAGAAAGACAAACAATAAATATAGGAGTAATTGAGTCTTCAGGAAGCATCATATGCCAATTCACAGAACTCAGTGACATTATATAAGCCACCCAGAGGTCCTTATTACGGTAGCTAAGAAGAACACTGAACACTACATAGAAATCTTTTGATCACCTTGGCATTATTACTAAAAAAAGGAGAAGTTAAATGTTGGCTTAAGGCCAAATAAAATCTACAGTGCAAAATCACATTGTAACAAGGAACCAGGTGGTAGGTTATAGGAGTTTTGTGATACCTGTCCAATAGCAAGGCCCTAATATAACTGAAGTATGTGAGAAATAGGTCTCTGAATTTTATTTTTTAAATACTGTATTTTTTGCACTATAAGATGCTCTGGAACTTAGCTTTTGGGGAGGAAAACAAGAAAAAAAAATCTGCCTCTGCCTCCTAGCAACTATCTGGTATTCATCTGGCTAGCGTACTTGAAGCAAACAGCACATAGCCTGGTTAACTTCAGCACATTATTGCAGCCCCAGCACGTGGCTCCTCAGGGCTCCACTCCGTTGTGCCCACTACTGGTCAACTGAGCTGAGCTGAGCTGCTGCTGCCACCAAGGAATACTGGAGGTTTTGCTGCTTAGCAGCTGATTGGTGGTTGGAACAGCTGGAATACTGCTGATCAGCTGTTCTGGGTAGCGGGGATCGCTGCCACCGCTGCCTATTGCTGCTGTTTCCTATTGCCATCGATTGCTTCCACTGCTACCATTTGCCCTCACCGCCACTGTTCACTGTCTATTGCTGCCACCAATCAGCTGCTTGGCAGCAAAGGATCCAGCATTCCCTGGAGGCAGCAAACAGTGGCAGTGGTGACAGTGATCCCCCTTCCCCCATCACAATATTCACTCTATAAGCTGCACAAACATTTCCAGCCATTATTTTTTGGGAGAAAAGTGTGTCTTACAGTGCCAAAAATATGCACATGATTCCATATGTTCTTACTTACCTGGGCACTCAATTCTGGAAAAGTGGTACTTTCATAAGGAAAGGAAGGGTCATCTACAATGTGCCAATGCAGGACGTTGAACTTGTTAAAGGCCATGGCATCCTGTGATAGGAAAGACAAGATGGTATTTTAGTGACACACTCTACATCCAAAAATTAATTTATATATGTGGGAATTTAAAATCTTATTTCTACCATGCTCTCTATGAGAACAATCTCATCATTGTTTCTATAACTACTAAATTATTTATAGGCCTGAGAGAACTCAATAGAGGAAAGCAGTGGTGGGATTCAAATTTTTTTTACTACCGGTTCTGTGGGCATGGCTTGGTGGCCATGGCAGGGGAAGGATACTGTAAAAACTCCAGTCAGAGGTGGTATCTCCCGGTTCTCCGAACTACTCAAAATTTCCGCTACAGGTTCTCCAGAACTGGTCAGAATTTGCTGAATACCACCTCTGGAGGAAAGCTTTACATACAAATACTATAAATGTTTACAAGATATTTAATTTTATGTAACTGATTTCAAGAAGCAGTCACAGAACCCAAATATAATGACCTAAATAAGATAGCTGCCAAAGAAGGTATTTCCACATGTTGCCAAAATGCTATGACTATGTAAATGTCTTACAGTGTAAAATTTAGGCCTTAAGCGTGTTCCTCAAAACTACATGAGTTCTTGTCTGTATCTTGTAGGTCCCACTGATTAGGGATTGCCGTCTGGTAGGACTACCAAAAAAGGTCTTCTCAGTGGTGACTCCTTCTTAATGAAAATCATTCTCCTGAGGTACAGTAACTTAGTCCCAGAGGTAGCATTCAACAGGTTCTGACCAGTTCTGAAGAACCAGTAGCGGAAATTTTGAATAGTTCGGAGAACCGGCAAATACCACCTCTGACTGGAGATTTTACAGTATCCTTCCCCTGCCACGCCCACCAAGCCACAGAACAGGTAGTAAAAAAAAATTGAACCCCACCACTGCTTAGCCCCCAACCTGCTGCTCTAAAAAGGCCCTAAAAATGGTTTTGTCAGCAGGCCTGGGGACCAGGAATGGAAACTGACCCAATGAAGTGGTTAATGGGAAGAGGTTATTTAGGCTGGCAGATTCTCCCTGCTCAGTAAAGAAATCTAGATTAACAGATTCTCGATAGGTAGGTGTCTAGATTACACTTAAATGTATAGCAAGAGGAGCTCACCACTTTCCTCAGTAATTAGGCCTCCCAATTCTTATCTTTATGAAGTTCTTCCTAATTCTAAAGAACCTGCCTTCTGTAACTAAACACATTCTGCATCTTATACTCTGAATGATCTTCTGCTATTTCCCCATCCCTTTCCCCTTTTCTCATAGGCAGTTTCTTGTATTTTATTATTCTGTCAAATCTATTCTTACATTGAATGTACCGGTATGGAGCCAACTGTTTCATGCCATGGCCTCATTTCATTGGCCTTTTTCCTTTGCCAAAATCCAATAGCTATTCACTCTTCAGTTTTCTAGGTCATCCTTTCACTGAATGAAAACCCGTCTATGGATCTTGGATTTTGCCTTCAGACCATTATGTGCAAAATGGTTTTACTGGTACATCTTGTTCATGCTACCCAGAATTTTTAGGCTTCATTATTATAGCATTCTAAAAGGGTGACATTAACATTTTTAACATGGAAGTTGAAGCCTCTTCTCTAACTTTAAGAAAGCACGTTTTTCTCTTCTCAGCCAAGTCCATTTCATTTGGTCTGTGAGAACTTGCTTTTTCAGCAACTATACAATAGAAAGTGCATTCTGGAAGACCTGGGATACACATGCAAGTATTAAGAATCAAACTCAACTGGGAAAGGAAATTTATGTAACCCATAAATTTTAGGCTTGAGCAATAGAAAACATTGATTCTACATAACATTTTACAAGTGGCAAATTTATGGGTTGCATAGTCCCTGTCCCAGTCAAGTTAGATTCCTGAGTTTTGCCTGAATTTCAAGGCAAAATATTATAATTTCTTCAAATGGATGCCATTTAAATTAAGGTCAGTAGGGAAGCCCCTCTTAAAGATAATTTGTTATCCAAGTCTGTTATTATACATATAGGAAAGTGTGTTCTCTGTTATAACCAAGCTATGGAACCTGTTCCCTTTGAAGCTGTACTCTGTTTCCAATCTTTCTGCTTTCTTTAATTAATCAATATGTTTTAATCTGATTTAAATTAGAGGTAGTTCTTGATTTACAATCCCAATTGGCACCAGAATTTCCATCGCTAAGTGATGCAGTTATACAGGGAGATGTCACATGACCACACAACAATCAAAATCCCACCTTTTCTGGTTGCCATCATAACTCTAGATGTGGAATTTGTTAAGCAGAGGGAATCCCAGGTAAGGAGCTCAGGGATAGGGAAGAGCCTGGGAGCCTTCTGCAGGCCACATACAAATTGGGAGGGTGCTGCAGTGTGGTATGAATACAGAGAGGCCAGGAAAGAATATGCTGTGGCTCAGAGGATTCTTGGTGTGCCATGGCTCTAGAGTTACAACAAGTCCCTGAGCTGCAGCACAATTCAAAGCTGCAGTCATCCTGGGAAGTCTCAGCTGCCCTAGCCTGGCCCAACACACCACAGCCTGGGAAGCCTCAGCCACCACAGCCCATCCCAGCAGCACAGTGCAGCATGCCTCAGTCTCTGTGCGCCCTGCATGCCTTGCTGATCTTTGGTGGTTTTCTCCTGCTGTTGGTGAGGCACTCGCAGCCTGGCCCTATTGTAAGAGAGGAAGTTGTTGGCCATGGTTGGACTTTTTCCTGAGGTGATGTTTTTTGCATTTATTTATTTATTTATTTATTTATTTATTTATTTATTTATTTATTTATTTGGATTTGGATTTGGATTTGGATTTGGATTTGGATTTGGATTTGGATTTGGATTTGGATTTGGATTTGGATTTGGATTTGGATTTGGATTTGTATGCTGCCCCATCTCTGGGGGGACTCGGAGCAGCTCACACGAAGAATTGAAATACAAAACATAAATACAAGGCATTAAAATATAAAAGCCATCCAAATAAATCCCTAAAATACAATAAAACCTAATTAATTAAAAGAAAACCCCAACCAACCTCAATCCAGGCTGGCCTGTAAAAACAGCCAAGTTTTAAGATTGCAGCGGAAGGAACGAAGGTTGGGAGCCAGCCGCAACCCCAGGGGCAGCTGGTTCCACAGGGTGGGCGCCCCCACAGAGAAGGCCCTCCCCCAGGGGACCACCAACTGACATTGTCTGGTTGACGGCATCCTGAGGAAGCCCTGCCGGTGGGAGCGCACTGGGCGATTGGAATTATCTTGATCCTTTGGAAAATTTGTGAGGCTTTTCTGAAGCATTGTGAGAAAAGGGCATCTGCCATTCTCCACATAGTGCATATGTTCCCACAACACCTGAGGAAGACCTCAGAAGCAGTGGTTGGATTCAAAATATTTTACTACTGGTTCTGTGGGCGTGGCTTGGTGGGCGTGGTGGGTGTGGCTTGGTGGGCATGGCAGAGAAAGGATATTCCAAAATCCCCATTCCCTCCCCACCCTACTAACCTGCTTTCCAGCTCCATTATCCTGTGCAGGGCAACAAAAGAAGACTCAGCTGATCAGCTGGGACTTGGGAGGCAGAGAATAGATGGGGGCGGGACCAGTCAGAGGTGGTATTTGCCGGTTCTCCAAACTACTCAAAAATTCCACTACCAGTTCTCCAGAACTGGTCAGAACCTGCTGAATACCACCTCTGGGACTAAGTTACTGTACCTCAGGGGAAGAAGACCTAAGAAGACCTTTGAAGCATTGCGAGAATGCGGCAGACTATTTGGAATGATGTGCCTGATTTGAAGAATTGAGGATGAGTAAACAAACCATAGGTTCATGTGGGCTGCCAAGTGCCTGAATTTTGATCACATGATCATAGGGGTGCTGCAACAGCTGTAACTTCATTTAGTGCCCTGGTAACTTTGAATAATCACTAAACAAATGGTCATAAATGGAAGACTACAACTACTTAAGTTTTTCTAAAATTATAAGACACATTGAATGCCCTCTGGGAAGGTAGCCAAGTTATAAATTGAATAAGAAATAACAACGGTAAATACTATAGTGGAAATTTTAAGTAAAAACTCACCCATCACATGCGGAGATTAATACAACTACCTTACTCATCTATAGTCATTCGTTTTAAATGCCTACCAGAATCTTCTCAACTTGGATGGCAACTACAGCTTTATACACCAAGATGACTCAGCACATAATCTGGATCACTTACCAAATTAGTTAGAATAACTTTCAGTGGCAGGAAATGTCGTGATGTATCAAGCAAAATTCCTCGATGTGCAAATCTTGGAAAGTCACTTATGACAGACTCGTTAACAAAATACTGTTGAAACAAACAAAAGAGCCATATCCATGTAAAATATGTGGCAGATAATCAAATTTGACTTTTTGTGGTAAGATACATTTATTCAGGTGTTAAACTTGACTTCCCAGCATATAAAAGTTATCAAATATCTTGCAATACATTTAGCCATAGATTTGAAAAATTGTGTATTTATGCAAATGAAATTACAACTATTCCTACTGTTTGGAAAGGTTATATTTTATTACCTGCAAACTAAACATTAATGTATATGTTATATTCAAATATAAATACTACTTAGTGTAAACTTCAATAAAATATTGACATACAATTCCAAAGATTATAAGCAAATAAATAATTTGTAATTTTGTCTTCTGCTTATTTTTGATGCTATTCCCTCCAGCTATTATCCAGAATTTTTCTGGACAGCAACTCCCATCATAACTGAGCTGATATGTTCACTGCCTATGAAATGGTGAGAGTTGTCTGAACAACCAGTGAAATAAAGGACTCCCAGTTTAACCCTGCTAAAATATATGTAATAATAGACCAATAAGGAGAATATTGGAAGTTCGAGATTGAAATGATCTATTATAGATGATAGATAGATAAGTTACTAAACAGAGTTAATAGAATTTCAGCAGAAAAATTACAGTGCATTCAGAAAGTATTCAGATCCCCTTCACTTTTGTCAATTTTGTTACGCTGCAGTCTAATACTATAGTTGTTAAAATTCATTTTTTTTCTTATTAATCTACACTCAATACCCCATAATGACAAAGTGAAACAAAATTTTAGACCTGAAAATGGATGTCCACTGATGGTTGCCATCCAACTGGACTGAGCTGGTGAGGATTTGCAAGGAAGATGGCAGAAAATTCCTCAATCCAGGTGTGCAAGGCTTGTCACAGCAAAGACTCAAGGCTATAATTGCTACCAAAGGTGCTTCAACAAAGTACTGAATGAAGGGTCTGTATACTTATGACTATGTGATGTTTCAGTTTTTTTCTTTTTAATAAATTTACAGACATTTCTAAAATTCTGTTTTCACTTTGTCATTGTATGTAGATTAATGAGAAAAAAATGTAGATTAATGAGAAAAAAATGAATTTCAACAACTGTAGAATCAGGCTGCAGCATAACAAAATTGACAAAATGAAGGGGGTCTAAATACTTTCTGAATGCACTGTATAAGAAGCCAGTGCAGATTCTGCCGTATTGCTTTGTTGTATTAAAATATTGTTCTCAATAAATAAACATCATAAATAAACGTTATAACATTACCTCTCAAAATAACCTCAAATCACAAAACAGCAACATCTGGAGGTGCTAAACCCAAACCCGAAGAAAATAATGTATCATCTGAGATACTCACACTTCCACAATCATCTTCATATAATAACTGACTGAAAGTTTCCAAACCTGGAAAGAGAGAGAGAGGGAGAGATGGAACTTTATTACTGAACCACCAAGTAATATTGTTTTGAAGCCAGATATTCCAAAGACATTTAAGTAAACAGTGGGTCTTGTTCCTAAATTTCTAAACTTTCTTTTAAAGAGAGAAAATGGATAGATGTTTGGGAACTCTACAATGTAGAGTTCAAATGGGATTTATTTGTGGCACAGCCCACATCTTATTTGCAGGGAATATGAGCTCTTTTGAAAAGGTTGAGAAATGAGAGATGAAGATCAGTTATATTTCCTGACTCATCTTTTCCTCTGAATATTTGCAGGAACAGCAAAGCCAACCCAATAGTAAGTACTGGATGGGCTATTAATCCTTACGATTATATTGACTGTTTCCTACTATGATTAGATTGCTTATTGTACCCTATGACTATTATTAAGTGGTGTACCTTATGATTCTTGACTCTTGACGAATATATCTTTTCTTTTATGTACACTGAGAGCATATGAACCAACACAAATTCCTTGTGTGTCCAATTACACTTGGCAAATAAAGAATTCTATTCTATTCTATTCTATTCTATTCTATTCTATTCTGGATGGGCTATTAATGTTTTGCAACCTAATTTAAATATGCATGTTTCTAATTGATTATAGTATAGTATGGACCCCATCATAGATAGATTACAGCTGTCTACATCAGTTTTTAACATGACCCATATTAAAAAATTAACTTACTGTTTGGGAGAAAAATCAATATAATAAAAGTTTTAAAATAATATAAGAGTTGGGATTATATGAGAAACTGGAATTTGGGTCACCTAATAAAGCTAATTTACAATAGATTTAGGAAAAATAAATAAGAGGGTTTTTTTTTAATGCAATGCATAATTTGCAAATGCCACAGCTGGTCTCTCAGGAAAGCAAAACTCTTGAACCACTGAGTTGAATCAAAAGAACTTTTACTGAGAGAATGTGGTTGCAGTAAAGTCAGGCGGAATCTGAAAGAGTCCATGCAAAACACAAAGCAATTATTTCATGTCCCTAAACACAACCCCCCTGACTGGTTCACAAGCAGCCAGTGTGATGCTGCAAGGTTGTTTTGAGAACACTGAGATACTAGGCAGGTAACAGTTCACTCTCAGGGTATGATGGCCTTGGAACCAGGCTGCAACTGACTGGGAGGGCGTCTGCTCTGTCCCCAAAGGCAATCCCACTCCCTAATTCCCAAGCAGTTACAGCAAAAGCAAAACTGCGAAAAATGCCAGCAAGCCATTCCACGCCCCCACTTTCCAACAGAATGGCAGGACATGATAGCAGACCTGACAGCAATATCCATTGCTACAGACTGTGTTGACACTATCAACCGAACTGATAGTTTTCAAAACAGAGTAGACATTTGAAAGGGCATAGGTTTATATCAGTATTAACCATGATTGCTAAATAGAATCTTTATGCAGAAAGATGATTTTTCCAAGTGATGCTTGGACCATCCTAAAGTTCATTATGATAATTAATCATTAGGATACTTCATTAAATATTATTACTATAATAATAATCATGATGATAAGAGCATGCTGGGTAAGTAGAAAATTTTCATCCTCTGTTATTTTGAGACTCACCTCTTAATACTCCCCAGACTTTGTCTGCTTTTAGCACAGACGTGGGCTTTGATACTTGGAGATGATCTTAAAAGGGAAAAAATATTTAACATGGAATTATTATTCAGTAAAGCAAACCACGAAACAACCACTTAGAAAATTAGCACTCAGTTGCACACTGACTGCATATATGTGCAAACCAAACGTGGAAGCAGATGTTCTACAGGTTTAGTGAAAGGAAACTAAGCAAATCACTTTCCCATTACAACCTGCCTCTAAGGAATAAACCTTTCTGGATGTCAGGTCTTATATTACTTGTGATTTCCCAAACTGAAGGAAGTTGCTCAGGGAACAGGTTTGTGAACCTGATTCACACTTTATCTGTTTTGCAGTGGATAGGGGAGATCAGCAAATATTTCTAAGAAGCTCACAGTACTGCCTATGATTACAACAGTTTTCTCCATGGGTGGGAACAATAGGTGTTGTAGTACTCTAATGCCTTTCGTATGTACTAAGGTTTCTAGCTAAAGTGCAAAGACAAAGCACAAACAGAAATGCGTGCAGTATTTTACTATTTATGTCCATTTGCACATACATTGCTCAGAAAAGGAAATGAAACTTTCTCCAGTTTAGAAAATGTTCAAGACATTTACAGACACCCACACCCCTGAATAAATTAGGGGGAAAAAAGTAATGTTAACAGGATCAGAATCAAGTTGCATTCCTTCTACTGAAATTCAGAATCCTTATGAATTCAGAATTACATCATCCTCACTTCACAGGGAAACTTTAGTTAGTTAGTTAACTTTATTGTCACTGCACCTCATACAACGAAATCAAACACCATCTTCAGTGCACATCATGACCATGACCATGAAAATAAACACAAACACACATCCTTCACCCTTCACACATTGAACCAAAAAACCCCAACACCGCACCAATACTGCACTATACAGCAGAATTCAAAAGAGCTACTGCCCTGGGTAGAAGCTGTTTTTCAGCCTATTTGTCCTTGTTTTTATTATTCTGTGCCATCTGCCAGATGGTAATAGTTCAAAAAAAGGGTGCCCAGGATGAGATGGATCTTTGAAAATGTTTTTCAAAGACACTTAGTAAAGAACTGAAATATTGGATTGTTAATGTACTGACAGCTGCTAGAATTGTATTTGCCAAAAATTGGAGAAATGATAAGATACCTGCGCAGGAGAAAGTGATGAAGAAGATTTTGAAGTGTGCCGAAATGAGTAGATTAACACTTGAAATTAGGGATCAAGAAGAAAAGCAGTTTTATAAGATATGGAATATGTTTTATCAATGGTTAGATAAAAAAGTTTGGTGATATATGGAACAATGGAGATAAATAGAATTGTTGAAAGGAAATACAATATAGAAATTATAACATGATAGAGAATTAATAATAGCGACTATAGCTTTCTTTCTTTGTAATAGAGAGTATGGATGATGAGGAGATGGCACTGAGATTTGTGACCGACCGACACACTTGAAATTGATATTGGTTTATGTATTGTATGTTTGTTTGTCTTGTTTGTTTTTTGGAAAACAATAAAACTTTTTATAAAAAAAAGAAAGAAAATGTTTTGAACTTTCTTAAGGCAGCGGGAGCTATAAAGCTCTTCCAAAGAGGGAAGAGAGCAACCAATGATCTTCTGGGCAATGATGTTAACCCTCTGAAGTGCTTTCCTATCTGCCACTGTGCAATTGGCAAACCATACAGAGGTGCAGTAAGTTAAAATACTCTCTATGGTGCAGTGGTAGAAGGTCACCAGCAGTTTTTCATTCCGTTGTTGTTTTCTGAGAAGTCTCAGATAGTATAATCTTTGCTGGGCCCTTTTGACCAGGGCTGCAATGTGGGCACCCCAGGTCAGATCCTCTTTTAGGGTAACACCCAGAAACTTAAAACTGACCACTTGCTCCACTCGGTCTCCATTGATAAGCAAGGGCTGGATGTCTGATCTGTTCCTTCTATAGTCCACTATAAGCTCCTTAGTCTTATTGGTGTTGAGGACCAAGTTATTGTGTCCAAACCACGAAAACAACCGGTCCACCTCATCGCTGTAGGCACCTCATCCCACCACTGTTGTATCATCTGCAAATTTAGTAATAGTATTACTAGTGTGAGTGGGAATGCAGTCATGCACATAAAGAATATAGAGTAAGGGACTCAACATGCAACCTTGTGGTGTACCAGTGTTAAGAATAAGGGCTGAAGAGGTATGATTACCTAATCTGATGCTCTGTGAGTGGCCAGACAGGAAATCCATAATCCAAAGGCAGATTGAATAAGAAAGTCCAGGGTCCAGAAGTTTAGACCCTAGTCTGTGTGGAAGAATTGTGTTAAACGCAGAACTAAAATCCACAAAAAAGCATCCTCACATAGCCCCCGCTGTTCTAGATGAGTCAGAGCAGTGTGAAGAGTGATGGCTATAGCGTCCTCTGTAGATCTATTTCTTCTGTATGCAAACTGGTGTTTATCAAATGTATGCGGAAGACCAGAAATGATGTGCCGGCAGACCAATTTCTCAAAGCACTTCATGATGATAGGAGTGAGTGCCACTGGTCTGTAATCATTGAGGTTATTGATAGGGAACTTCTTTGGCAGTGGAGCAATGGTGGAAGCTTCAAACAAGATGGAATAGTGGACTGGGATAAAGACTGATTGAAGATCCTGGTAAAGACTCTCAACACAATCTTTAAGCACTCGGCCAGAGATACCATCAGGACCAGCAGCTTTTCTAGGGTCCACAACCCTCAGAATGCTCCTTACCTCCTGTTCCTCCACAATGAGGTGAGGGCTACAATTGGCTGGTGGTTGTATTTTATCTGTCTCTGATGTCTCCACTTCAAAGTGAGCAAAGAAATGATTCAGTTCCTCGACCAATGAAATATCCCCCTCAGCAGGGATGACATTGTTTGGTTGATGGTTTGCAATTTGTTGAATCTCTCATCACACTTGCCTCATGTTATTGCTATAAAAATTACCCTCAATCTTCCTCTTATAATCAGTCTTGGCCTTCTGAATACCTTTCTTCAGATTAGCTCTGGCAACACTGTATCTTGCCCCATCACCGGACCTAAAGACTTTGGTCCTGTCACGCAAGAGGCGCTGGACTTCCTTGGCCATCCAGAGTTTAGTATTTTATTAAAAGTAAAGCCTTTAATGAGAAAAAAAATGTTGGAATTTTTTCCCCCTAAATCAGCACATTGATTCCAGAGCATGTGGAATACTAATGAATTGTGTGGGGAAGGAGATGAAAAAAGATTCAGAATGAGGCACTGAACCGGGTATCTTTGAGAAGGACCCATCTGATAGAACACTGGATTTTATTGCAGTCCCATTTGCATTCATCAAATATTTCAATTATCAAAATATATACATCTAATTTGCAGTGAATTATTTGATGAAATACCATTCATCTACATTCATTTTTATAACTAGATAACCCATGAGTAATGGGTTGTGAAAATAACCTTGGGAGCCTTCAGGCCACAGGTCAGACAAAAGATATGTCAAGCTAGAAGGAATGGGGCTGTGGGAAATGTCTCAGAAAAGATCCTCCCTAGTTCTCTGGAAAGTAAAGGCAGGGAAAGGCAGAAGTGCTTTCAGATATGCAAAATTCTGTTACTGTAACTTAGTGAAATTCATGATTTTGGTTTCTTATCTGAACTACCTCACGGGGCTGACACTCTCTTCCTATTCTGCATAAATGACCTCTGTGATCATATTAAGAGCAACTGCGTTCTCTTCACTGATGATGTAAAGCTATTCAACACCACCAACAATACCGCTACCCTTCAAAAATACCTTGACTATGTATCAGAATGGTCAAACAAATGGCAACTTCAAATCTCAACAAATAAATGCTCAGTCTTACACATTGGCAAAAAAAAATAATCAGAAAATAAAATACAAGCTGAATAGTCAAGACCTTGTTGATGATCCAAACTCTGTCAAGGACCTTGGAGTGCTCATCTCTAATGATCTAAGTGCTAGAGCCCACTGTAACTACATAGCCAAAAAGGCATTAAGGGTTGTTAACCTAATCCTACGTAACTTTTTCTCTGGTAATATCACACTACTAACTAGAGCATACAAAACATTTGCTAGACCAATACTCAAATACAGCTCATCAGTCTGGAACCCACATTACGTATCTGATATTAACACAGTTGAGAAAGTCCAGAAATATTTCACAAGAAGAGTTCTCTACTCCTCTACTCGTTGCAGAATACCTTATGCCACCAGACTTGAAATTCTAGACCTAGAAAACCTAGAACTACGCTGTCTTCGGTCCGATCTAAGTATAGTATATAAAATCAAACATTGCAATGTCCTACCTGTCAATGAATACTTCAGCTTCAACCATAACAATACAAGAGCACACAATAGATACAAACTCAAGGTTAACTGCACCAAACTTGATTGCAGAAAATACGACTTCAGCAACAGAGTGGTCAATGTCTGGAATGCTCTACCTGACTCTGTGGTTTCTTCCCCAAACCCCAAAAACTTTTACCTTAGAGTCAGACTGTCTACTATTGACCTCACCGCTTTCCTAAGAGGTCTGTAGGGGGCGTGCATAAGCGCACCAATTCTCTTATATGTACCATTTCATGTATTCATAACTATGTTTATACTTACACCTGTTATCTGATAATCGTTTGACAAAATAAATAAATAAATGATGAGTCTTATTAAAGAAATTTTGACCTGCAATATTGCAATATTTTATTTAATTACTCACCAGATAAAATTATTAGATAAGAAGGTGGTTATCACAGATGATTAAAATAGTATCCAATAACATACCCAAAAGATGTAAGAAAATAAGGAAGACAGAACATAGGCATCATTCTATACACACTTATATTGTCAGTTACTCACAGGCTTCATCTGATGTAATACTGGGGAATTTATCGCATTCGGAATCCTTTGAAGTGATAATCACCTGAAGCAAGGACAATTCTGTTTCACATAAGAATTTTTTCTCATCTCGATTCTGCCATTTGGAATATTCAAATATATATTCATAATACCTGGAAGTAAATTAAGTGGCACAGAAAAATGTATTCAAAATTTGCTTTCTAGCAAGATTGTCAGAAACTAAAGAAAACCCAAATCTAATAATTTAAAAAAGACAAGCTATTGTTTATTTTTTCATAATAGAGAGACTGCATAGTGTTAATATTTTGTGTTATTTTAACAACTTTTTGAATTATTTCTGGTCAGAAATAATTTCCTTGAACCTTGATTCCCGCAGCAATATGTGATTCAACAATGGTTGATTCTAACCATAATGGCTGAGTTCAAACATTGAACTAAACTGAAAGTCAACAGGACAAGAAATAGCTTAGCATAACTGTATAACTCCCAATTACTGAAACAGACCTTTTAAGTAGATCTGAATATACCAATTCTTTGTTAAACTTTGGGTTCTGAAATTCAGAAAAAATTGTATTTTTAAGATCCCCTCTCAACACCCACTCACAATTTCCAGCCAACATGGAAACTAGTTGCAGCAAAAGCCTTTGGACTGATAATTGATAATGTCATAACATTGCTGCACAAATGATATGAATTCTGTAATCTGGTTACCTTATGACATTAATATCTCATTTGTGTGATTACTTAATTATTAAATTTACGTGCCACTTGCAGTGATTCTGACTAATTATTGTGTTTATGATGTAACTTGTTTTCAGCTGCAGATACTTTATGTTGGCCAATGGTATTTTCTGAAGGTACCACCTTGGGAAAGATTGTTCTAAGTTGACAGGAAGTTATCTTTGAGATCACTTCAATGTAATTATCCTACCTATAATGGAAGGGAGCATTAACCATGTATTTCCTTTTGTCTGTTGCTTCACTGAAGTATGCTGAGAATCTCCACCATCAACATTTAAATTTATTGGTAAAAATGCATAGTTTTATATTTGGATGCTAGATGTTATGTAATAGTCAGTGCATTCTTTTATTGGTAACAGACCTACAACCATCCCAAGTTAATAAGTACCAGACAGATAAGAATCACATGCTTTCAAAAATAATGAGAACACAGCCTTCTAGTAAATGGAAGAGTAAATAATGAACAAAGATCACATCCACTGTGCAGAATAAAAGACCAGTTAGTAAACAAGCTCTTCAAATTTCTCTGGAACGGCAGAGATTGGGAGGTTTTCAGTGAGTGCTGTTGGCAGTTCATTGAAGGAAGACTCTAAAACACTTCTCTCCTATGGGTTTGAGAGCTAAGAGTCAAGGGAGAAGACATTTTTGCTCTCAGCAGTGGTGGAGCCTTTCATAAGGACACAAAGACAGTCAAACTTATTTTCTAATCACCTTCAAAATGGTGAACTTAATTTGACATGTGGTGAGTTTTATCTTCTTTGGATTTAAGAATTTTTAAATAGAGTCTCAAAAATTTTAAATAATATACAATTGGCAAAAGGCAAGAAAAAAGGATTTTATGAAAGTTTGCAATGGATCAGAAAACCAGAAATATTGGTTATTTTTGCTGTAAGACTTGAAAAACAAATATATAACTAAATAATACACTAGAATGGAATTAAATAGGAAGCAAGGTTGATTAAAGTTGAAAGTGGATACTGGAAGGAACCAAAGCACCAGGCGGAAAAGAGTTCAAATGAATGAAAATAATTAAAAAACCCACCACCAAAAACCCTCTACCTAGACTTTCAGAATTTCAAGACATGGAAGACAATACAACTGAGATTATCAAAATGGGAACACACAGGCCAAATAAGAAAAGGATCTGGATCTTGATGCTCTGTAGACAGAAGCTTTTTGGCAACCAATGCAATCAGAAGATGAGCTTAACAGTCATTCAGTCCATGCCTCTCCAGGGTGTGCACTTGTACCCTTTTAGATGTTCCAGTAGTTGATTTGAACTGAACTGAACTGAATTGAACTCAGATCTGAACTGCTGTTTTCCTGGTGGTCTCTGATGTTTGATGTTCTCTGATTTCTGATGTTTATCTCAGACATTGTGTTGCAAGTTTCGGGTAACATCAGTTCATAACTCTGATGTTACCCAGCCTGGCAATGAAACATTTGCAGGAAAACAATCAAGTTAATCCATAATTTAACTCCTTAGGTATTTTTGGACTTTGGCTCCTAGCAACCTCAGCCAGACTAGATCTGAGGTGAGAGTTGCTGGGAATCGTAGTTCGATAACGTCTGGTGATCAAACAGCCTCTCTACCCCGTCCAACTACAGATCACATAAAACAGTGCAAGATGTAATTACAGCACCCCATGTGATGGCTAAGCAGCTTCTGCTTAAATGTACCCGGAAGACGAAAACTCCCCACGCTCAAGATAATCTCTTTCGCTAAGGCTTCATTAGGAGAAAAACTTAGCTTGAGGTTCTGCAAGCATCATTCCGGAGTTCCTTCTTCTATGCCGAGGTTGCCATGCTGATCCCCCGCCCCTCTGCTCTATTCCGCTCCAACTCATCCCAAAGAGAAAGGAGGCACTCACCTGCGGAAAGCGTCTTGCAATAAGGAACAATCCGGGCCCGCGGAGGATCCCGGGCCGTGGACGATCTGGAACTGATCGGGCACTAGCCGGAACCTCTCTGGGGAGACGCGGAGCGACTGAGGCAGGGGCCAAAGCGAGCCGAAAGGGGACGAATCCGGCGGCGTCCCGGGGCTCAAGAGCAGCAGCTCCTGAGGCCCCGCAGCCCACCTTGGATACCGAGATGAAGCCGCCACGAGCCCGGAAACGGCCAGGAACAACCCGAGCAGTTCCATACTCCCCATCACCCCGCCTGTTAACTCGGCTGCCGAGACTGACGACCGCACCCTCCGCGTAGCGGTCCCTGATCTGTCAAGAGGAAGGTCCTCCCTGGCAGCTCCCAGCCCCGCCTTCTTCATTCCTCCCGGGATGAGGGCAAAGCTGGCGCCGCCCGCGAAATTTTATTTATTTATTTATTTTGTCAGGCGATTATAAAATAACAGGTATAAGTATAAACATAGTTATGAATACATGAAATGGATAATAAAAATAAAAAGAAACAATAGGACAGGGACGGTAGTCACGTTGGTGCGCATATGCATGCCCCCTACAGACCTCTTAGGAAAGGGGTGAGGTCAGATAACAGATAACAGATAATCAGAGTTGGAAGGGACCTTGTAAGTCATCTAGTCCAACCCCCACCCAAGTGAAAAATGGCAGTCCAATCTCTTCTTGAAAGTGATGGCGCCCACAACTTCCGAGGGCAAGCTGTTCCATTGGTTGATTGTTCTCACTGTCAGAAAGTTTCTCCTTATTTCTAGGTTAAATCTCTCCTTGTTCAGTTTCCATACATTATTCCTTGTCTGGCCTACAGGTGCTTTAGAAAATAGCTTGACCCCTTCCTCCTGTGGCAGCCCTCAAATATTGGAAGACTGCTATCATGTCTCCCTGGTCCTTCTCTTTACTAGACTAGCCAAGCCCAGTTCCTGCAACCGTTCATTGTATGTTTTAGCCTCCAGTCCCCTAATCATCTTGGTTTCTCTTCTCTGTACTTTTTCTAGAGTCTCAACATATTTTTTATAATGTGGTGAACAAAACTGGATGCAGTACTCTAGGTGTGGTCTTACTAAGGCTTTATAGAGTGATATTAGTACTTCCCTTGATCTTGATTGTATCCCTCTGTTAATACAACTTAGGACTACATTAGCTTTTTTGGCTGCTGCTGCACACTGCTGGCTCATATTTATCTGGTTGTCCACTAAGACTCCAAGATCCCTCTCACAGTTACTGCTATTAAGCCTGATTTCATGCAGTATATATGTGTACTTTTGGTTTTTCTTGCCTAAGTGTAGGACTTTACGTTTCTCTACATTAAATTTCATTTTGTTAGATATGGCCCAGTGTTCTAGTCTGTCAAGATCCATCTGGATCTTGAGCCTATCTTCTTGGGTGTTAGCTATTTCTGCCAGCTTAGTATCATCTGCAAATTTGGTAAGTTCCCCTTCTATTCCCTCATCTAAGTTGTTAATGAAGATATTGAAGAGTACTGGGCCTAAGACAGAACCTTGTGGCACCCCACTGCTTACTTCCCTCCATGTAGACTTAGACCCATTAAGGACTACTCGTTGAGTATGATTTGCCAGCCAGTTGTGAGTCCATCTAGTGGTGGTGCTATCTATTCCACTTTTTTCTAGCTTACTAAGAAGTAGGTTGTGGTCTACTTTGTCGAATGCCTTGCTGAAATCTAAATATATTATGTCCACAGTATTTTTTTGGTCTACTAATTTAGTCACTGTGTTGCAGAATGAAATAAGATTGGTTTGGCACAACCTGTTCTTAACAAACCCGTGCTGACTGCTAGTTATTACTTTACTTGTTTCTAGATGTTGGCAGATCTGTTTTTTTATTATCTTTTCCAGTATCTTCCCAGGTATTGATGTTAGGCTGATTGGTCTATAGTTTCCTGGGTCTTTTTTTCCACCCTTTTTTTGAAGATGAGAACCACATCAGCTCTTTTCCAGTCCTCTGGTAGTTCCCCAGTGCTCCAGGATTTTTGAAAGATATGGTGCAGTGGTTCTGAGATGACCTCCGCCAGCTCCTTTAAAACTCTGGGATGTAATCCATCAGGCCCTGGTGATTTGTTTTCATCAAGATCAGATAGGTGTTCTCTTACTATTTTTTTTGCTTATTTTAACTTTTATTTCTGGTCTGTCTTTTACAGTTATGTTTTTGGTGGGTTAAGCTATAGTTTCTTTTTGTGTGAAGACGGATGCAAAGAATGAGTTAAGCAGTTCTGCTTTCTCTCTGTTGCCTGTTACTTCCTTGCCATCTTCTCTCTTTAGTGGACTGTTTCCTTGATTTTTTTCTTGTTATTTATATATTGGAAGAAACTTTTTTTATTATCTTTGACTTTTGTTGCAAGTCTTTGTTTGTTCTGAGCTTTTGCTTTCCTGACTTCGTCTTTGCAGAATATTTGCTGATATTCTGCCTTAGTTCTATCACCCACTTTCCATTTTTTTGTACTTATCCTTTTTTTTCTTTCAATTTCCCAGAGAGATCTTTGTGCAGCCATGCTGGTTTCTTCTTGGATTTCTTGTTTTTCTTTCTCAGTGGTATTGTGTTGGTCTGGGCTTCTATGATCATACTTTTTAGAGTTTCCCAAGATTCTTGAGTTGTTTTCCCCTTTAGGATTTTCATCCATGGAATCTTTCCCAAGTTCTGTCTGAGTTTATTGAAATCAGCTCTTTTAAAATCTAAGACTCTGGTGTCATTATATTCTGTTGCTTGTGTTTGTGTTATGTTGAATTCTAGTATGAGGTGGTCACTCTCACCCCAGGTTCCTGCAGTTTCAACTCCCTCTATCACTTCTTCTCTGTTTGTAAGAATTAAGTCCAGTATGGCTATCCCTCTAGTTTCACCCTCTACCTTTTGGACAACAAAGTTGTCAGCTAGGTTGGTTAGGAACTTATTTGATTTCTCACTTGGTGCAGAATTAGTTTTTCAATTGATATCAAGATAATTGAAGTCTCCCATTACTATTGTTGTGTGTTTCCTGCATATGTTTGTTAGTTGGCTGGCAAAAAGGACATCTATTTTTTCTGCTTGATTGGGTGGCCTATAATATACACCTATGGCCATGTCATTCTTTTTTTCTTTTATATTATTATTATTTAATTAGATTTATATGCCGCCCTTCTCCGAAGACTCGTATGTATTCTAGGAGGTTTTCATCTTTGGTTTCATGCATTTCTGTAGCAATATAGTGGTTCTTTACATACAGTGGAACTCTACCTCCTCTTTTATGGGGTCTGTTTTTTTTAATAGTTTGTATCCTTCTACCAGTATGTTCCAGTCATGGGTTTCATCCCACTAAGTTTCTGTTATTCCAACTATATCATATTTACCTTAATGTATTCATAGTTTGAGGTCTCCCTGTTTGTTTCCCAGACTTTGTGCATTTGTATATAGGCACTTGAGAACTTTTTGTCTGACACTGTGTTTACTGTCTACATAACCTGTGTTGTGCCAATAGGTCAATAGTAGACAGTCTAAGGTTAAAGTTTTTGGGGTTTGGGGAAGAAACCACAGAGTCAGGTAGAGTATTCCAGACATTGACCACTCTGTTGCTGAAGTCGTATTTCCTGCAATCAAGTTTGGTGCGGTTTACCTTGAGTTTGCATCTATTGTGTGCTCTTGTATTGTTATGGTTGAAGGTGAAGTATTCATTTCCAGGTAGGATATTGCAATATATGATTTTATATACTATACTTAGATTGGACCAAAGGCGGCATAGTTCTAGGTTTTCTAAGTCTAGAATTTCTAGTCTGGTGGCATAAAGTATTCTACAACGAGTAGAGGAGTGTAGAACACTTCTTGTGAAATATTTCTGGACTTTCTCAACTCTATTAATATCAGATACGTAATGTGGTTTCCAGACTGATAAGCTGTATTCAAGTATGTCACTTATATTACATTATATTACATTATATTAAATATATAATTAAATTATATTAAATGCCACTCCAAGGAAAACCTCTGAGCTGCTGCACATTTGGACGGAAGAACCTGACTAAATCTGGTGACAGCAGAAGCGGAGAGTCCATCTGCTTTGTCCCTTCCGAGGTGTATCCCGCGTTGTCCTGCTTTCCCGCTCAGGCCAAGAGCCACGACAGAACAGCGCTCACCCTCTCCTTTGGCTGTTGCTCTGCGTTCTGGCCCCCTGTTGCTCCATTTCTCTTGGTTTTCTGCGACCTTTGGAGAGAGGGACCGTCGAATGCAATACAAGGAAAATAGCCGAAACAAATAAATAGGGTAGAATCTTCAGTGATCCTGTTTTTGGAAACCAATCCATATTTCTGACTGCAATTGTTGATGATTACAGTTTACATCAGAGGTCATCCAATTGTTCAGCTCAGGGGTCCCCAAACTTGGCAACTTTAAGACTTGTGGACTTCAACTCCCAGTTGGGAGTTGAAGTCCACAAGTCTTAAAGTTGCCAAGTTTGGAGACCTCTGCTCCAGTTCATCAACCACTTCATGAAGCTTCTTCATACTGTTCATCCAGGCACAAGCATTTATTAAATAAAAATAAGAAATACCCTTTTAACCAATAGTACTATAAACAACAACAATAATGGATAGTCTCATTACCCTTTGGGGGTCGATATTGACCACTTTGGGGATCCTGGTTATAGATTTTATAGAGGCCCAGACAAACTCTTACTCCATCGGTAAATTCAATGCTACTTTTTATCACAAATAAACAAAACAACTGTTGGCATAGGTCTGTGTGTTGATATTTCTCGTAGTCTCTGCAGGAAGCATGCTAAGAAAGCAGAATTCCTACACTCAATTGCGATGTTAATCAAAATGCTGCATTCTAATAAAATGTTATTTTTCCCTTATCAGGATATAGCATTTTGATTGATGTCCATTTTAATTCTGCTTATTAAAATAAAGGCAAAAGGTCTGTTGAATTGGCATGGACTAAGAAGTCAATTTTATAAATGTCTTCTCATTCCATCATATTAATCGTATTGTTTCTTTTTACATTGATTTTACAGTATTGTACTAAGTAATATAAAATGTACATACAATAGGTTGCTGTATAAATAATATTACCAATTATTGTAATTAGAGAGGATTGCCTGTATTCCATCACAACCTTAGTTGCCCAAGTATTTGGTTAACTCTGATTTGTGCTTATTGGTAATTATTTCCTGTTGATCAAGGTTGTGCGTCATACAGTCTAGCTGCACCTATCTGGAAAACCTTGATAGAAATAAACAAACGTACAAGATTCAGGAGGTCTGACAGACTGCAGCATTAGCCAAATCCGTGCGCATGTAATACTATCCCTTCTGACAAGGTTGTCCAGATGGGTGTGGGTGGAACAACTTTACAGTGAGCGATCATCTCCAGAGTGAATTTGGTGGTTGCCTGCTTAATCCCATAATAGATGTTCCCCAGAATTTACCTGGAACTGCTGTGTGAGACCCTACAGAGATACAGGATAAAATCTCAGTATCATCAATATGCTAATAACACCCAGGTCTTTTCAGTGATTCCAGGTGTGACAATAAGATTGAAGAATCAACACCTGACTAGGTGGTAATCTCTAGCCAGTTTGATACAGTTTTTAAGATGAGGCTGTTGGACATTACTGCTAAACCAAAACTCCTATTTTTCTTAATGTGCTGGGCCACATTAACTTACCTAGGCAAAGTAGGAGAAATGCTCAGAGCATATCTTCAAGATCAGACTCCATGTGCACAAAGAAGACAGCCTTGACAAGATTGCGTTTTGGGTTTTTTGAACAGCCAGCTTGTCTATCCAGAGTGGGAAAAATGTGAATATAATTAACCCTAACTACACTGAAAAGATTGGGACTTAAGCACGTAATTTCATTGTACACATGTTGTGTATTGACAATAAATGTTTGATTTGATTTGATTTGATAATGAATTTAATTTCTATTGAGTCCTTTTTAGCAATCATATGCATCATTGTGATTTATGGATGTTTAGTTCAATAAGATCCTGAGCACAAAATTATTTTACATCGACCCATTTCTAAGCAGAAATAGGATTTAGGATTACAAGTGATGCCTTTTAAGAAGTAAGATTTTTAAAATTGCTTAATTATTTCTGCACAAAGTCCTCTGGAAGGCAAAATCATGAAACTGGGCCATGTTATGCGGGGGAATTCATTGGAGAAAGCAATTACGTTTGGAAGAGTTAGTGGTAAAAGGAAACCAGGCTGCCAAAGAACATGATGGCGGGGCACCATCAAAGCTGACACCAGCCACAGCATAGAAAAACTCGAAATAAGTAGTACAATATTGGAAGAGATGGTGGAGAGACTGGCCATAGAATAGCCAAGAGTCAGACTTGACTGAATGGATAACATCGTCATCATCATCATGCATTCATGCTTTCATCATCCAGGAATACCAAACTGTTTCATCTTCTGTCTTCAGTTCTCTGGGTAAAGCATCCAGAACCAATCCTTCTATTATCAAAAAGTTCCATCTAAAGGGAATCTTTATACTGAAGATGATTTTCCTGGCCAGCTTCCATTCCAACACCACTGCAAATCTCAAAAGGTTTCAATGTAATTTTGGTTAAACTCTATTGTTTATAGTGGATGCCTTAATTTATCCTATCAAAGTGATTTCTATTTGAAATGTTAGAATTCTGTCACAACATTCTTTCTTATTGGTGTCGTGATCTGCTGTTTTTAAAATTTCTATTGAATACAGCTTTTTAAAAAGATATGTTGGTAGGTCCTAATCATTAAATTACTTTCAGATTTGTAATTTTGAAAAGGTAACACGATAATTTATTGCTTGAACTGGGTTGTTGCCTTGATAACTGCAGGATTGGGCTCGTTAAAGGCCAGCCATATGAAGTCTGATCCAAAGTTACAGTTAATAGGTGGTTTATCTGCTCAGAGATATAAGTTTCAGGCTGTTCTGGATGTAGTTGAAGTTCTCCCAAAGAATTAAAGTCATAGTTCTGGAATATTTCTAGATCCATTTTTGACATTATAGGCAGTAGAAACTTTGTAGCATGAAACACCTTTCACTAGACCGTTTGTGCAATTTAGAAACTATGCCTTGGTAATTTCTGGTTTAGATTACTGCAATATGATTATGATGACCATGGGCATGGAAACAACACAGCCAGAACAAAGACTTAACTCCCCTTTATTGTTCCAACTTTCCCCCAAAAGCCTCACCATTCACTGCATGTCCAGGAGCAAAGCTCTAAACATGCAGCTCCAATAGTTCCTCGCTGCTATTGGTCCAGAGGAGCAGCTCATTTCTGAGAGCAACCACAGTTCAGGGAAGTTGGTTCCAAGGAGTCCTCTTCACAGGAAGAGTTCACTGGGACTGCAGCACCACCTGGAGTATAACTGTGTCACTGCAACCTCGCACATAGCCAGGCCAGGCTAGCACAGCATACAAGGCAAGCAGGGCAAGGCAAAGCAAAGTATAATAGCACGTGAAGCTGGAAAAAGCAATGCTTGTTCCTGACAAACACCCCTCTCAACAGCATCTCTTTAAATCTCATTCCCCAAGTGAATTTTGTGAAGAGGGGCAGGGAGCTTTCCTCCTGAGTTGTCAGGTTGCTCTGCACTGATCCCTCTGCGCTCCTCTCCATTCTCCATGCTCGGGGGTGGGGGGAGAGGTAACTGCTCCTCTGCTCCACTGTCTGCCCTGTCCTCCCCCCTCGCCTGGTACTCCTGTGCCCCCTCTCCCCCACTGGTGACCCTTCCCAGGCTGGAGAGACCCAAGACTGCCTCGTCCTGGTCCTCCAGTTGTTCCTTCATCAGCCCTAGCTCCGTTTCATCCTCCTGAGACTTAGGCTCCGATGGGGCCATGACAATGATATGAATAAGGCTGCCCTAGCCTTGGGCAATATGAACATATCACACCCATTCCTTGTGATCTTCACTGGTTCCCAGTTTGTTTCTGGTCACAATTCAAAGTGTTGGTTTTAACTTATAAAACCCTTAATGGTTTGAACCACAGCTTCTGAAGGAAAGCCTCTTCTCATATATTCCTAGCTTCAACTTAAGGTCATCTTCAGAAGGCCTACCCAAGGTGCCATCCCATATTAAGGCATGGATGATGGCTACTCAGGAGTAGGCATTTTCAATAGTTGCGTTTCTGAGTTTGGAATGCCCTGGCATCATGTTTTTCTTACCTTTTCATTATTGGGAAAATATATTTATTTTCTTAGGCCTTTAAAAAAAACTGCTATACTTTAACCTTTGTTTGCTGCTGTTTTGGGTTACTGTTTTGTTATTTTATTTCTCATATTTTATATTTTATGCATATTTTATATGATAGTTTAATGTATAACTGATGGAAATTATTGTTTTATTGCTAATTTTTATTTGAATTTTTGTGATGTTTTTAAATAAGCAGCTGTATACAAATATTTAAATTAATTTTTTTAAAATTTTTAATTACATTTATATGCCGCCCTTCTCCAAAGACTCAGGGCGACTTACAATTTTTGGGATACACCCCAGTGTGCTCAGCAATAGCCTTCATTCCATTGTATATGCCTGCTTATTACTAAGCG
Organism: Naja naja; assembly: GCA_009733165.1. Classification (NCBI taxonomy): domain Eukaryota; kingdom Metazoa; phylum Chordata; class Lepidosauria; order Squamata; family Elapidae; genus Naja; species Naja naja. The sequence goes on along the minus strand of CM019149.1, from coordinate 272,810,409 downwards.
GCATTTTTACAAAGTCAGCTTATTGCCCCCAACAATCTTGGGTCCTCAATTTACCTACCCCAAGAGGATGGAAGGCTGAGTCAATCTTGAGCCTGGTGGGATTCGAGCCTACAGTAATTGTAGGCAGCTGGAACTTAAATGCAGGCATTTAACAGCCTGAGCCACCAAGGCCCTAATATAATTTAGACATAATTATGCAATTTTCTATAAAAATAAAATATATATTTAGCTACTTAGTTTTAATGCTGAATATTGAATTGCAATAAATCTTGATTTTAAATCTAAAACTTGACAGGAACACATACACAGACACACAGAGATATACACACACAAAATTTGTTCATAGCAATATAATTCATTTTGAAAGATGAACAAATAATGATTAAAAATCATCTTCAGATAGAAAGGATATAGATAGATCAGGGGTGTCAAACTCACGTTGTCACGGAAGCGTCACATGACGTATTTGGGACTGTGCTGTCCAGACAGTTTAGACTTAATGGGATAGTTAGGATTTGAGAGCTGTCCCCTTAAGGGAATGCATCATGGTAAATGTAGTTAAGGTATCCTGGGAAATGTAGTCCATGTCATGTGGTCACATCTGTAATCCTGATTGGTCACTAAATTGACCCTTGTTGGGTTGGGGGAGGCTCCCTCACTCTAGCCTGAATCCTATACCATGCAGTCGCTACAATCATCATCATGGTCATCATCATGGGGATGAAAGTTTAATATCTTTCTACACCACAATTCAGATATGCAAAGGATTGGACATTAAGAAGAACCTCATCATAAATGTGAGTTGACAGGATGCTTGATGAACCAATAAAAAAGACTGTATAGATGCTTTGTGGAGTTGCTCTGTCTGCTTTATACCCATCCAGAGTGTAATAAGCAGAAAAGGGACTTTCCCCCCGTTTGCTAAACCGGCCGAGGGCATGGCCAGCACATAACACATTTGGCTCATGGGTCGAGAGTTTGACAGCCCTGAGATAGATAAATAGATAGATAGATAGAGTGTATGAATGTTGCACTGAACTGAGATGTATAGGAAAAGATTATATAAACAAGGTTCAGTTATAAGCCCAAGTAATTATCCTAAAACTTACTATCCTTAAATGTAGGTTGTTACAGGTACAAGACTTAAATTTTTCTGCCTGGCAAAGAATCTGGAATTATTATTTGCAATTAATAGTCTAAATGTATAAGCAATTAATACAATGTTAGTAAATTAAATGAGTGCCCTCATTATACAATAGTTTACTATTCCTTGTAGCACAAATTTGCCCTTCATTTTTTCAAATTTTAATCAATTGCTCAGCCACAACCAATAAAATATCTGGAAAACTAGATTAAATGGAAAAAAATAGTACTCTGTTAGGGGTGTCTGGCATCCATACAAATGCTCTGTAATGCACATTTTTATGGGCCAGATGGGATATTTTCTGTTATGCACAAAAGAGGCATGTTCACTCATACATTTTATTGCAGCTAAAATGTAAGATATATTTTAATAACTCAGAATGGAAATTGTATTGCTGTACTTACAAGATGTCAATATGCCAGAGATAAATCTTTGAACAACGAATCTGTCCGCTAGGAGATAATTGATAAAATTTACATTTAGGGTGAGTTGACAAAGTTGAGAGAATATTTTCGGGGGCTATTGCAGTAAAGCTAATCTCCACATACTTTGATTATTCATGGCCAGGAAAAGACCCATGTTTTGTTTATATTTATTGCTGCATAAAATAATTACTTTCCCATGTTGATTTTTTTCCAGCTTTTCTCATTTTACCTTCAAGATAAAAATTTTTTTGCACAAACCTGCAAAATCTCTACTTTAATCTCTATAGGGTTTTCTGCATTAAACATTTAAGGAACGAAACTGAATGTCTTAATTTGTGGCTGCTGTCCTTCTCTCTTGCAAGGTACTTTACAGGTATCTTACAAGATATCTTACAACCAAGATATTTGCTTTTTCTTTTGGTCATAGTTCACTATCCAACTAGAAGCCTGGTCAGCCTCCTACTTGGTAATACAATGCTCGCCCTTAGCCTGATATAAAGTGCATCAGTTCAACACATTCGGATACCACCAGTTTGGGAGAAAGCTTACCTCAGCCGGCAAATGATAAGAATTTTTGTAATTTGTCATCAAAAATACACCTACCAATGCCAGATGGGCAGGGTTTTTTCCCCGTATTTTTTGTATTCAGGGGAAACAAAAATTCTCCAAAAGTTTAGTAAATCCACCTTTTTCCTTAGCATGTTACTGAAAAACTCCAGGATCTGGTCTGGGTTGGACACTGGGACCAGAGATTTAGTCTTCTGAGCTTTCGGGCTGGTGCTGGAGTCCATCCTCAGGGAAATTCTCTCTCACCAGAATGTGTGCTTTGGACTATTCTGAGGAAGACCAGTGGATTGGACCAGTGGTGGGATTCAAATTTTTTTACTACCGGTTCTGTGGGCATGGCTTGGTGGGCGTGGCAGGGGAAGATTACTACAAAATCCCATTCCCTCCCCACCGCACTAACCTGCTTTCCAGCCCTGTTCTCCTGTGCAGGGAAACAAAAGAAAACCCAGCTTGGTGGGCATGGAAGGGGAAGGATACTGTCAAATCTCCAGTCAGAGGTGGTATTTGCTAGTTCTCTGAACTACTCAAAATTTCTGCTACTGGTTCTCCAGAACTGGTCAGAATCTGCTGAATACCACCTCCAGATTGGACCCAGATTGGATCCTGCAACATTATTCTGGGACATGTAGATTTGCTTTCTTCCGTGAAAAACCACAGTCAGAAGAATTTCTTCACTGTGTCATTCTTTCTTGCCCTGGGTCCACACTTCCACTGTGTTGTTGGCTTGGTCTGGGGTGTGGTTATACAACAGGCTATCATCAACATATTTTATTTATTAAAATTTACTATGAATAATTTTTACTTCACCCACTTTCACTCCAAAATTCTTGGCAATATATAATAAAAATAGTGTAAAATATTCCATAAAAGGACTGTATTCTGTCCATAAAGTTATCAGTGAAAATAAAACAGAAAAATGGTCACTCAGCCATTCACATTAGTTAGGTATATAAAAAAAGTGTTTATAAAGAAGTTTTCACTGCCTTCTAAATACCAGGAATGAAAGTGCTATCATCTTAATGGAAAGACAGACCTTGCACAGGGACTTAATAGTTTGTTATACATTTCTTTTCCAGAATCTATGCAATAATAGTCATTGTCCAAAGACTATGGAATATTAAGTAAACTAATGAACATTTGGGATAAATATGGGAGGGGGGAAAGTCCAGTGAAGTCCAATGAAGGTCTATTATGGGGATAAAGAAAATACTAATAAATTTGCAGAAGACAGTAATCTGTTTAGTTTAAAGGATTCTATTATTAATGTGACAAAATTAAGATCCCTTATATTTTGGATGTACACTGCAGTTCAACATCCAACTGGTTGTAATATTCTTCAATAAGCAGAAAAACAAGAGAATTGGGGTAATATTGAGGAATATGCCTATATTACAAAATAGCCAATAATATTGAACTGGGCAATGTTTTTAATTTGTTAGTGATATATTATTCAGAACCTGAACAAGATTGAATGATCAAGTGGATGTCCCAAATATGCTTTTTTTCAAGAGGCAACTGGACTTTCTTGTTTTTCTTTGAAGATGTTCTGCTTCTCATCCAAGAAGGTTCTTCATCTCTGAAGCAGCTTCTTGGATGAAAAGAGAAACGTGTTCGAAACAAAAAGGCCAGTTGCCTCTTGAAAAAGCACGTTTGGGACAACCATGGCTTGGATAAACAGATCAAGTGGATGCAAAATTTGAATGCAATTGTTGTAATGGTGTGTAGGAATGACCTTGGGAGGCAGGACAACAAGCAACCAAAAAAAAAAAAACAGTCAGATACAAGGCAGCTTAATCTGCAGCAGGAATGTGAGTGTGGCAAGAGGCTTAGAGGAGATTATTCCTAGTTTTTGGCCTGTAAAGGGGACAAGTGGAGAGACATACATTGAGACTTTCAAGAGTCTGTTAACGTAACCTTGTAATAAAGTAGAATTTGCTCACCTGGTCGTGTTTCCTGTCTGGTCTGTCTTGTAAGGTGGACATCAATCTTACAAGTCTCATGCTATCTTCCAGAGAGGAGAATTTTAGGAATGGCTTCTAGTCCTCAGGGAACTGTACTATCCACTGAGCACATCAGAGCAGCATTGTTGTAACACCAGCAACAGACAGATGCACAAATAAACTGTTTGCAGAATGTCATGATACAACTAATGCAACAGCTGGGCAGAATTTGCCCATATCATCATAACAACTTGTGGCTCAGCCAATGCTACTGTGTTCCATGGGAGCTTGCCAGAGAAGTTTGGACAGGACCAGAATCAATTGTGAACATTTACAGCTCAATGTGATATGTTTAGGCTGGCAGATTGGGGGGGATTCCCACTGATCATACCAAAGTTACTTTTGTGCTGGGTTTGCTGAAGAAAGCTGCCAACTAATTGGACAACACTGTACCATTAATTGATGGGAAGGATCTGGAGCTGGACAACTATCAAAATTTCATGTGTAAGCCCTGAGAATAATTTGGAGGTTCTATCCAAAGAATCATGAGATCAAGAGATCAAAAAACTCTCCAAAAGCAAAGTCAAAGGAGAGCACATCATATATTTGGTCTTAAATTACTGTACTTTTTGGCGATGTAGAATTGCTTAACCTGATTGTTCAAAAAACATCTGACAGATGAATTGGTGGGGCAAATCACCCCCAAAATCCTTGGAAGAGCTGAACCAACAGTTCATGCAGAAATTTATTTCATCAGTACCTGTGAGACATGCGGATGGATTTGTAGCATTGATATGTTACCTGAAACTATTATTACACTTTGCACCAATTCCTGAATCTTTGTTCAACTGTTAAATACTTTGACTAAGGACAAGAACAATTTTATATTATCACCCATATTTGTGCTTTTTAATTCATTTCGTGAACAGTAGGGGGCACTCTTGTATTGTCAAAAAATCTAAAATGTCATTACCTTTTCAGTAACATTGCTGCAAAACAAAAAAATTAACACAACTCTGTTCTGTTTTCCTTAGGTTAGATCCAGTTCTCTTGAATCAAATTCCCCCTGAGATCTGAACAGCTCCTGTCCTGCTGGTGTTTAGAAGGGCTTTAAAGATCTGGTTCTTTGCCCAGATCTTTGGAGAGAATAAATGATACCCGCTCCTCCTTTTTCTGTTCCTTTCTTTTCCATAGATGTCCTTCTGACTTGTGCATCTGTTTGTGGGTGTCTGCTTTTTTTCTATTGTTCTTTATCTTTAAATGTTTTAACAGTTGTAAGTTGCCCAAGGTCATTGGAAATCAGGCAGCATATAAATTTAATATATTATTACGGTACTATTAGTCATAATTTAAAGATATCTGACTCTCCTCACAGGATAGAAAGAGTATGGATGCCTTTGAACTTTAGCGTTGGAGAAAAGATGGCTGAAAATACCATGGACATCAAAAAAACAAATCAATGGATCATAGAGTATATCGACCCAGAATTCTCACTCGAGGCACTAATTACAGTATTCTACCTCAGACACATCATGCGAAGACCATCTCTTTGGAAAAGGCTCTAATGCTGGGAAAGAGGGGGAAAAAAGAAGTGGATGGCCATTAGCTGGGTGAATAGACTCAGTTGCAATGGTGATGAATCCATCATTGGGAGACTTGAAAGAACAGGTTAGGGTTGCCAGATTGTCACAGAGAAAATTCACCTAGTTGATGCCACATAATCAATTAATCTGTCTGTCCTTAGCGAACATTCATTCATACACTGGAAATTAGTTTTATCCTTTCTTTCTGATAATAATTATATTCTGAATTTTGAAAGCAGCTGAGGTGCAAGGAACAAAACTGTTTTAGTAATTTCTCATGTTTGGCAAAGGTGGGTCAATCAGGCAGAACAGGCTCTACTCAAGCAGCAGTCAATACAGATAGTCCTTGTCTTACGACCACAACTGAGCCCAAAATGTCTATTGCTAAGTGAGACAGTTGTTAAGTGAATTTTGCTCGATTTTATGACCTATCTTGCCACAGTTGTAAAGTTAGTAACAGAGTTGTTAAATGAATCCACCTTCCCTATTTATTTTGCATGTCAGAAGGTTGCAGAAGGTGATCATATGATCCTGGGACATTGCAACCTTCATAATTATGAACCAGTTGCCAAGCATCCAAATTTTGATTACATGACCATGGGGATGCTATAATAATTGTAAGTTACTTTTTTCAGTGGCGTTGTAACTTCAAACGGTCACTAAATAAACTGGGGGATTCTTTGGCCCCATAGACTTTTCCATGTCACCTAAATGAAGGCTTAATTTTAACTCTGAACTTAGTTGATTTTGGGTACAAATGGGGTGAAGGTTCAAGAGGTACTGGTATTTATAGACATTTAAGATTTTAATTATACCTTGTGGCTTCAATTATCTCATTCTGTTCGGTTTTTTCAACTATACTTCTATGTTAACATACTAAGTCACTTACTGCTACTTATTCCTCCTTCCCTCAATTGTCATAAAGCTACACCACCTACCTGCCCTCCCAGCTTATCCACAAACTCCACATACATCATAAAATGGGACATCTTAGACCAGTGTTTGCCAACCCTGACAATCTATATGTGTATGGACTTCAACTCCTAGAATTTTATAACCAGCATGGCCATTGATGATAATTCTTGGGAGTTGAAGATCATGCGTCTGAAAGCTGACAAAGTTGAGAAGCACTCTTTTAGGTAATAAAAATGTCCTGTGTTAGTTTTCAGACTTGGATATTGGAAGATTATTTATACTTCATAATGCCTCCTGTAAAATGAACAATAAAACAATTTGTATGTCTCTTCTTTCTACTCAGACTGTGAGGAAGGAATGGAAGGGAGGGAGGGGAAGGAGGGAAGAAGAGAGAGAGGGAGAGAGGGAATCACAAAGATTTTAATGCGCGTTCATAATAATGCAAGAGTGGGGCATATATCATCTTATATATTGTGCATCATAAAGAAGAAACAAATATTGGGGAGCTTTTGATGCTCTCTGAGCTTGTTTGTCTGTTTCATTACCCAATTATTTATTTATTTATTGAATTTATATTCCTGCCTATTCACCCATGGTGACTCAAAGTGGCTTACAGAATATAAAATCACATTTAAAACAATAAAAACTACAAAAATGAATCAAATAAATTATAGTACAATATAACAAAATCACCTTCCAACTCCCACTCCCCGCCCCAAGCAACAGCAACAGCATCAGGTAACATAATCAGTGCCGACTTCCGGGTTGAGCCTTCTTGAGAAAGTATCTAAAAAGGGGAACATTTATGAAATTAAGCATGTTAAAAAGGTTCAGAAGGAAAGGGAACAGAAAGGTAAAGAGAGAGAGAGGGATCCAAACTGGACAGAGAAGGGGGAGAGCAGGATAAAAGGGAGGAGAAGGGAGCCAGCACAAGCGAAAGCCATTTTAAGAAGACAACTAACACAAAGATTAATACAAATAAAATAAAAGGGAAAGGGAGGATGGTCAAAAAAACGAAACTTAAGAAGGTAATTAAAAAGGGGAACATTCATGAAATTAGGCATGTTAGAAAGGTCCAGAAGGATAGGGAGCAGAAAGGTAAAGAGAGAGAGGGATTCAAACTGGATAGAGAAGGGGGATAGCGGGATAAAAGACAGGAGAAGGAACAAGAAACAAGAACAGAAGATAGAGAAACATGGGAATTACATAATGAAGAAAGAAACTTGTTTGCATAGAGATAATGGCTAATGCATTAAGAAGGGGGTTCTGCATGAAGAAGTGGTAATAAGAATATATTGCAATTATAAAAGTGTAAAACAATAGGGGTTACTGACAATTTTTACTGGTAAAAGGTCACACTTTTATTTCTTATTTACAAAAGAAAGGTAAATGTTGATTAGATAAATTGAATTAATTGAAATGATTTTAGAAAATGTCTAAAAATGAGATTTGTCAATAACCAAGATTAGTTATTTATTATTATTTTGGAACCATAAATAAACCTTAGGGGGGATATGTGTTGCAGAACTCGATTGATTAGAGATATATTGTAAGGTAGCTTTTCTTTTTTCCTTTTCCTTTTCCTTTCTTCTCTATCTTTCGCTTTAAGGGGAATGATTATGATTATGCTACTATATTAACCACTGAGGTGTCACTTTCAAAGTAGTAAAAGGGGGCAAGTCTAGGTTTTTTTTTTCCTCTCATTCTTTTTAGTGTTAAAACCTGTATGGATTTAGAATCATGGAGAGAATATGTGATGAAAGGGCAAATCTGACGGATAAAAGAATTCTGTAAATGATAAAAGAGTATTAACAATGTGAAGATAATTAAAGGATAGATATGGATGAACTTTATCTTTAATATGATGGGCAAACATATTGTTATTTGTAAGATTTATAAGTGATGTTTTTAATATATATATATATTTGCAATTAACTCGAAATGAACTGGGGGGTTACACAGATTGAGATTAAGATTTGAGATTAGGATTAATTTCTCTGACCCTTTGTCTGCTAAAATGGAATAGAAGTAAAAATGGGATAAAATAGGAAGTTAAATGTTTAAAATGAATATAGATCTACTGTCATATTTGCATGTAAAAGTGATGACCCGGGAACATGCTGTCTACTGAAAAGAGCTGTTTTAAAAAATTGTTAAAAATTGAATAAAATTTGTTATAAAAAAAAAGGTAACACAATCAGTGCCAAAATATTATTGAAATTGTTTAAAGAATTGTAAATGTGTTTTACTTCATATTCAAGCTAATATTCCCATGGAGAAGCATTATTTATTTATTTATTTATTTATTAGACTTATATGCCGCCCCATCTCCGAAGACTCGGGGCGGCTCACAATCAAAACATATAGTACAGTACTTATTTAAAAGAATTAAATAATTTAAGCCCGATAAGACCAAATTAAGGTGAATTAAAATTATCCCATGGCCCAGGTGAGGTAATCACAGCCCGATTTGGTCAAACAACCAGGTCTTTAAGTCGCGGCGGAAGGTGCGGAGGTCAGGGGCCAGACGGAGGTCCAGAGGCAGTGCATTCCATAGGTCAGGGACCGCTACAGAATAGGCTCGTCGCCGGGGGACCGTCAGCCGACATTGACTTGTCGACGGGACCCCGAGGAGTCCTTGCCTATGTGTCCGCACGGGACGGGTGGCGCTCGACATCGGCAGGAGCCGCTCCCTTAAATATTGTGGACCCATGTTGTGTAGGACTTTGAATGTTAAAGTCAGAACCTTGAATCTCACCCGGAGCGCAACCGGCAACCAATGTAGGCCGCGCAGGAGGGGGGTAATATGGGAGAATCGGGTAACTCCCATCACCACCCGCGCGGCCGCATTCTGCACCAGCTGCAACCTCCGGATGGTATGCAAGGGCAGTCCTAAATAGAGAGCATTGCAGTAGTCGAGTCGTGAGGTGACAAGGGCATGAGTGACTGTACGCAGGGCATCCCGGTCCAGAAACGGGCGAAGCTGGCGAACCAGCCGGACCTGGGCAAAGGCCCCCCTGGCGACGGCCCCCACCTGATCCTCTAGCTGGAGCCGTGTATCCAGGAGGACCCCCAGGTTCCGCGCCCTATCCACAGGGGGCAACACCACTCCCCCTATGGTCAACGATGGACATTCCTGACTGGTCCGAGATGCCGGTATGTACAGCCACTCAGTCTTGGCTGGGTTGAGCCGAAGCATGTTTCCGTCCATCCAGGTCCGTACCGCTTCCAGACAGCGAGTCATCACGGAGAGGGCATCACTGATCTGGCCTGGGGTGGAGATGTATAGCTGAGTATCATCAGCATACTGATGGTATCTTACCCCAAAACCACGGATGATCTCACCCAGCGGTTTCATGTAGATATTGAATAAGAGGGGGAGAGGACTGACCCCTGAGGGACCCCACAGGTGAGTACCCTCGGGGTCGACCTCTGCCCCCCGTCAACACCGATTGCGACCGCCCCGTGAGGTAGGAGGAGAACCACCGAAGTACAGTGCCCCCCACTCCCAAGCCCCCGAGGCGTCGCAAAAGGATACCATGGTCGATGGTATCGAAAGCCGCTGAGAGGTCTAATAGGACCAGGACAGAGGAAAATCCCCTGTCCCGGGCCCTCCAGAGATCATCCATCAGTGCGACCAATGCCGTCTCCGTGCTGAAACCAGGCCGGAAGCCCGATTGGTACGGATCTAGGTAGTCCACTTCATCCAGGAAAAGTGGGAACTGCTGAGCCACCACACTCTCCACAACCTTCGCTAAAAACGAAGGTTGGAGACTGGACGAAAGTTGTCTAACACGGTCGAGTCCAGGGCAGGCTTCTTCAGGAGGGGCCTCACCACCGCCTCTTTCAGGGCGGCGGGAAGGACACCCTCTCTTAATGAAGCGTTGACCACTGCTCGGAACCAACCGCAGGTGACCTCCCTGGTGGTATAAGCCAACCAAGAAGGGCACGGGTCCAACAAACATGTGGTGGAACTCAGGCGCCGCATAATCCTGTCCATTTCATCCTCGGAAACAGGATCGAACTCAGTCCAGATCGTATCAGCCAGACTGTTTGCACCACGATCCTCAGACCACTGCAAGGTGGAGCACAACCCGCCCCGAATCCGCGAAATTTTATCCAACAGATATTGACCAAATTCCTCAGCTCTTCCCCGGAGAGGGTCCACCACCTCCCCCGGATATAGGAGGGAGCGGGTGGCCCTAAACAGGGCGGCTGGGCGGTTATCTGCGGACGCTATGAGGGTGGAGAGATAGGACCTTCTCGCCTCCCTCATAGCTACCAGGTAAGTCCTAATATGGGCTCTTAACTGGATTCGATCAGATTGGGAGCGGGTGGCCCTCCACTTGCTCTCTAAACCCCTCCGACGGCGCTTCATCTCTCGGAGTTCCTCTGTATACCAGGGAGCCACCCGGGATCCACGGCGCCTGAGGGGACGCATGGGGACAACTCTGTCAAGGGCAGCCCCAGCAGCCTGTTGCCAAGCGGCCGCTAGGTCCTCGGCAGAGTTGTGGGCAAGGGAAGTGGGAAAAGACCCCAGTTCCGCCTGGAACCTCTCAGGGTCCATCAGGCGTCTGGGGCGGAACCATCTCAGTGGTTCCTCATCCCAGCGGTGGGGAGCGGCCTGTTGGAAGACCAGCCGAAGGAGATAGTGATCAGACCATGGGACGGGCAGGGTCGTACAGTTAGCCTGCCCTATATCACTCCGCCACCGTTCCGAGACAAAAACTAGGTCGAGGGTGTTTCCCCCTCATGAGTTGGGCCCTGAACCAACTGGGTCAGGCCCATGGCCCCCATGGAGGCCATGAACTCCTGGACCACACCAGACGCCCCCAGGGAAGGCAGGTTAAAATCCCCCAGGACCATAAGCCCTGGGAGATCCACCCCCGAGAGGACGTCGAGAAGCCCAGGCAGGGCTGCTGCTACACAGCTGGGGAAAGGTATGTCAGCAGCAAGCCCACCCGACCATTAGGCCCCCACCTCAAGAGGAGAGTCTCACCACCGCCTATCTCAGGAACGGCGACCTCCCTTGGAATCAAGGTCTCCCGAATAACTACGGCCACTCCACCACCCCTCCCCTGGGCTCGAGAGCGGTGCAAAATCCGAAAACCTGGGGGGCATAAGTCAACAAGAGGGACCCCTCCCTCTGGCCCCAACCAGGTCTCGGTGATACAGGCCAGGTCCGCAGCCTCCTCCTCGATCAGCTCACGGAGGAGGGAGGATTTATTAGCCACGGACCTGGCATTAAAATACACCAGTCTGAGCCCAGGAGGCCCAGTTCCCGTGCCCCCAAGGGAGGAGGTCATAGGGTCGGAGCGCGCCACCGCTCGAAGATAGCGCGGGCGCGGTCCCAAAACATAATTTGGCCCCATGCCTCCTCGTCTCCTGCCAATCCCAGCCACCCTAGGGATTGCGGTCCCCGACCTGCACCCCCGGTCCCCATCAGCCCCCAGCCCCCGCCCCTCCCCACCGCGACGGGCCGTATCCCACCCCCAGCGCCATTTCCCACCCTCCTCCCTAGCCTTCTTAGAAAATTGGTTAAAATTTAAGTAAAGGGGCCCTAGTGACCCTCTTTTGCATTTTATTAGAGCCCGCCCCACCCTATCCCTCTGCCATGCCATCTCTCTGGGTTCCATAACCCATCCTCGAGGTAGGCCGGAGATAGTACAATAGGGCAAACCGAGAGAGGGAGTTCTCTCAGGGCCTGCAATTCTGCTACCGTGTAAGATTGTATGGTAAAAGCATATTTAAAACGGACATGAGGGTTAAAGAGATGACAACTACAATAGCGGCAACAAAGTCTGGTATATAACTTGGTCTAGTCCGAGATATTATATTGTCCATTAGAGAGTCCAGATTCGAAGACCAGGCTGCCCTCTCACGGCAGACCAGTGGGAGATGTCCAAACCTCGATCTGGAATAGGCCACGCTCTCTCACCGGGCATCTCCAATGTAAACCGTAGACAAAAGGTCTTAAATGGCTGCATAGGGAGGGAGTGTGTCCTTCTTGCTGGTCTCTCACTCCAGCAAGGGGCACAACCAGACCCGCAGCCAAGAACCAAGATAAAGGGTATGGAGCCAGCTGGGATTTTACTCCCAGCAGGAAGAGTGCTTTGACGTTCCAGATAGATGACAAAGGATGGCAAAAGGACAGGCAACACGAGAAATAAGATGGAGAGAATAGCGGCTGAGACCAGTAAGGGAGGCGGAAGTCCGGCACATGATAGTCCCAGAGGAAGGCGGTTAGACCCATGGCGGATAGGGCTCCAGCAGAGAAACCATCCCAAAAAAGGTTGGGCTGACGATGGACTTCAGGTTCACCACCACTAGTTCTTCCCGGAGTCCATAGAGTCACCTGCCAGTTCGTTAGCCATAGTCCTATGGGGAGGCAGAACTGCTGGTGTCTCCATTGCCTTCATGGCCAACCTGATCACACCTGGCAGGAATCCCCTTCGACCTAAGGGCAGGGGCAATGCCACCTACCAAGACAGCCAGATGGGGATCAGCTATAATGCCCTCCGCTCTCCATTCTGGTGACTCCTGAGGCTGCTTTTTGGCTGCTCCTGGAGAGAAAACTGCCTCTTTTGGGGCAGTCATCCCACTGTGGTAGCAACCCCTCAGCTGTTGTAGAATTCGGGGCCTGCAGCAGCTGTAACTGTCATAACTGCCATTTCTGTCATCTTCCGCCGCTTCGGAGGGTGCTGGGAGATCTAATATAAGGAGCCCAGTACCCTCGGCGCTTCCACTTTCCGGTGCGGCTATCATCGTGTCGCAGTCCCCAGACTCCGGGGATCGTAAGCTCCCTCCAAAACCCTCTCAGACAGCCGACAAACCCTCTTGCCGTTTGGAGCTTAGCAGAGAGCGACCATCACGGTAGGCATGCGCACGAGGTTATCCATTAAGCATCACTTTAAACATATTTTTATTGTACAAAAGTTTTCCTAATACATTTCTTTTATTCTCATAATAGTACAGTGATACATACAATTTATACAACCTAATTTTACTAGAGGTATTTTGACCTAAAATATACTTCTTTAAAACTTACTAGCAAAGTAAGTATGGATTTAATCTGTATTCTGTAGGCCTGGTAGCAGCACTTTACTCAGCTAATGGACTACTTGAATCCCTGCTCCATTAAACTGTGCAAAAGATAAAGTGAGTGTCACCAGTGCTTGAAACTAGTGTATAAGTTTTGAATGACATATTTTTTGTTTGTGCTACCACATTACTCAGATAAAAGAGTAAAAGAGTAAGGCTCAAACCTCACAATCTGTAGGCAGAAGGTTTAGATAGTGAATGTCTGATTTGAACCTCAAACACTCCTGCCAGCCAGAGAGAGTAGTTGCAATATTTACAGGCATACTTGAAAGTTTAAAAGCATGTCAGAGCCATTCAAACAATATTTTACTGTGGGTTTACTCATTCAGAAAATGGATCTTACAGTTCCCTACTTCTACTGCAGATGGCTGATCTTAGGTGTCAATCAAAAAACAGAAAGCTTTTCTTTTACATTGGGAAAAACATGGCAGGATTGCAATAGAAAGAGGCCACTTGTAAAATTTAGTATTTGAGGCAGAACAATTACCCAATGAATGCTTTATGAGAAAACATCCCTTGTATATCAGTGAAATAGAAATCATATCCAGAATATATTTTTCCAAAAAGATATATAGTCTGCCTGCTACAGGTGCAAGAATACAAAGCCTGTGTAGCATTGTTGCTTTTTTTAAAAAAGAAAAATATAATATATGTATAATTGTGGGGCTATTGTTGAGAATGGAATAAAGATGTATAACACTTTTACTGCTGTCATTCCAAATTACCATCATTAGCTATTTTGTTCTCACTGGATATAATATTTATGCACTTTACTGATTTAAAAAAAGAGCTCTAAACTCCAATTCTGAACACACTGAACTAAGAAAACAAATATCAGTATTTCCTCCCCGGCTTAAGAACAATTTTTTGATTCATGATTTTTCCTTCCTTCCTTCCTTCCTTCCTTCCTTCCTTCCTTCCTTCCTTCCTTCCTTCCTTCCTTCCTCCCTCCCCTCCCCGATCAATGTTTGATATATGTATCTTATATGTTTTATATATCTATCTTTATTTGGCCTTAAGTAAAAGGTCAGGCTGTGGTTTTCTATACATGCAAATCCTCCATTTCAATAAATGGCTTATGACTGATTCCAGGCAACAAAACCAATCATTTTATGTAATGGTAGACAATAATAGGACTGCTATCTAAACACAGATTTTCACACGGTCTTATGTAACCATTGCTTTCTGTCTGTATTTAAGTATCTCCTCTTCAGTGATCAAATACCTTCCCCATTACAAAAAGCAGCCTTTATGGTTTTCACTTCCCAAACAGCTTTGAATTGAGCCCTTTAATTAAAGCAGTATGCACACATTTGTTCTCTATAGATCTTTTCTTTCAGGTGGGGACAAGTCTGGACATGCTCTGAAGGTCCGCATATTACCAAAAGTACACAAATGTAAAACAGCAACACTTTACTGTTTTAGCAGCCATTGGATTTGTAATTTAATTAAAACCAATCATCTGGTTTCCAAAACCAAACTTTCAGTTCTATGAAGGTCACACAGTTTCACAGATTCAGTTCAATAGCAGTTTAGATGTGTTTTATTGATTATATTACAAAGCCCTTCAAAGGCCCTAGTAGCTAAATGTGTGAAGCAATTAAGAGACTTAAATTTGCTACCTCTGTACAAAACCTAGAACACAGCTATGATAGTTATAACTGTAAAACTATTCAGCTACAACCAATAATAAATCTTCTTATGAATCAGCAGTTTCAAGTTGTTACTAATGTATGAAAATGATCACTCAGAAATGGATTTGTGAAGTATTAACTTTGCATCTTATTTCTGGGTAATGATAAATATGCCAGCTATTTAACACATGGTAATAATCCATTTTTGTGGGTGTACTATTTTTAATTGACAGTAACATTTATATATGTACTATAAGCACATTACTGAAGTTTTTATATTTAGCAATATGGCTTTTGCTCTTAAATGCATAATTTCCTAAGGTTGCTTAGATTCCTAAAGACAACATATATAAAAGAAAGACAGTCATATTAAAGCTGAATAAAAAGCATCGTGCTTTTATTTTATAAGTCCTTATCCCCAAGGAGACCTGTTATTTAGACATGCCTTGCATTTGGGGATCAGCATCTGCAAATATTCACCTTTTTAAGGACCTGGCACACTTCTGCTTCTTTTTCCTTGCTCAGAGTCCCTGGTCTATTTGTAATATTGTCATGGAATGCATTATAGTCAATAGTTCATCCTTGGCTTCTGGCAAGAATCCTTATAGAAATGTCATGACAAACACAATACATTTTTTAAAAAAGGGAATGAATAAAGCTAGCTCCATTTTATACAATTTTCAATTATTTAAAAATTTACTGGCTGTTTAAATTTGAATTTTCTTTCCAAACACTTTCTCTGGAAAGTTCACATCTAATACAAGATAGTTAGATGGATCAACAAGTCTTGCCATAGGTTTTGATGAACTGCAAATTTCTGAATTATTCCAAGGTACTGGTACTATCAGCCAAGGTGTACCAAACTATATTGGACTGTAAGTTCTAATATCATCGTCCTTAGGTTCAATCATTCAGATCAGTATGGTGTCTCTTACATCAGCTGTCTCTACCATCTGGTCATTTCAAATGGCTAGTAACTTTTTCAGAGACCCTGTCATCTTAACACATAGTATGTTATCTCATGTCTTTCATACCTTAACAACATCAATACAGTCTCTGTGTTGAGATAGCAGCTTACTGTATATGCTGTTTGTTCTTAATCCTGCTTTTGAATAGTAACCCGAAATCTCACAAGATCTTACGTGGAGATCCATGGCTTTTAAGAATACAAGCGTCCATTAATATTGGAAACTATTTATACTACAGATCTTATTTTTTTCTGCTTGATAATAGATTTGAAGTATCACTTGATCTCTTTGGCCTTCAGTCAAATTGGATTAGTGATTTAGCATGATGACATTATCAAATTCACTGCTTGATTCTTGAATTGGTAGGACAATGTTACAAAGCAGCTTGCAAAAAAAGAAAGGAAAAGAAAAACGAAGAGAAAAAGCAAGTGGAAGTACTTTCCATTGAATTTAACTAGACAATTGCCAGCCTGTAGAATTATACTTCTGAATCATTTGCCTACACCGCAATTCCTGTAACTTGTTATTATTGGCTTTATCTAGAACCAGATTGTGATAACATTGTCTGATTATTGTATTTTATTTTTTGGAAATCTTTAACAGTTATATAAACTGATTTTAATGAAAGAAGAGAACCATTTAAGCATGCAAAAGGGCCTTCAGACACATTATAAAAATAAATTCATATTTACAAGAGACTGTACCTTGGTATGACTGGGTCTGTGATCAAACCTTGCTCCCTCTCAGATGTCCATTTGCCAGGGGTATTTTACATATTTAGGGTAAAAAGAAACTCAGTTGTGCAGCCAAAACAAACAAACAAACAAACAAAAACAAATGTCTGAAGATTTCAACTTAGCTTCAGAGAATAAGCAATGAGTGTGTGTTTTTCAACCAATGGCTCTATGCCTGCAATAATTTCTACTGTAAGGCCTTCTTTACCACTAAGTCTATCCAATCCAAGTAGGACAACCTGGGATTGTGCTGTGGTGATTACCTTGACTTCGTATTTGCTGCCAAATTTTACTTATTTATTTTAATATGCTGTACATTCCTAAAGACTCTGAAACCAGAACATATGCACCTGCACAACATGCACCTTACATTACAAAACGAATAAACAACCAAACAATGATAGGTTCAACAAACTACTAAACTCTTGGCCTGGGAGTAAAGCTGTTTTCAAGGACATACAGAACCCTTGGCTGCACAAATCTCTTTGAAGATGTTGTTCTACTGCATTGTTTCTTTCCTCCCTTCAACCAAGATTATAGGAGCAAGGCTAAAACACTTTTCTCTTTCTGGTAATTGAGAAATGTAATAGCATGTTAAGCCCAATATCTGGTTGTGAATCTAGTGAGGCTTAGGTCTTCTGAGGCATGTTACCAGATTATTATGTCTAGAAGGCACAGATTGACACCAAAGAAAATGTCTCTTTGGTGTAGCATATTGAATTTACTGAGAAACATAAAATAGCAAAAAAAAAACCATGGGCAATTGTTAAGATCCGAGAAAAGGATTAGGCACAGGAACAAAGCAATAATAGGAAGGCACAACCATGATGGCCATTATATAGCAGAAAGCATAGCTCTAAAAGAAACCTGTCTGTCTCCAGGATGTGCAAAATAAAATCAACTGCTAATATCACTTTCTCACAAGAAGTCTTTGGGGGTTTGATTCCTTGCTGTACTGAGAATTTGACACCACAATTTATAGGTGGAGGACATGTTTCATTTCTTATCCATATCTAGGTAATGCTTGTAGTGAAACAAATGAACAAAAAATACAATAAACCTTCCAGAAATTCTTCTACTCTATAAGTTTTACCTACTAGAGGCAGAGTCGATTAGACTTCAAATCAGTTATAAGTTTATCTAGAAGAAGCTTTAGAATGTTTGCATAGCTGGAAGTGTCCATTACATAAACTTTCAATGTTCACACTATATATAAAATGAATCTAAAGTAAATTCAATCGCAACCAGGGCATGGAAGCAGTCCATGCCATTCCTGGAGGTGGGGACCAAGGAGTCAAAAAGATGTAAGAACGTTATAGCATTGCAATATACAATAGAACCTCAGTTATGAACACTTCTGACCACAACCAAATTGAGTTCCAACCAAAAAATTCACAAAATTTTTGAATCTGGTCATGAACACATACACGGGTGGCAATCAAACATGATCCCCGACCCAGAAATTCCTAAAGACAAATCATTAGAAGACGAAGAAATCACTAAAGTTATAGAACAAATTATGGTCATGACCAGAGGTTCTACTGTAAGTCTCATACTCTCTATGTGTGTCTCAATCTTGCATAGAAACCCAACAGGGGCAGAGATTGCAATTTATGTAAATTTCATATTAAAGTTATTTAATTTTTCCTCTTAACATTGTTAAAATATTTGAATTTAACAAAAAGCTGAGAATGTATCTACTCAGTGGTACTGAAAACAGGAGCTATGTCAAGCCATATTAGTTTGGTGTGTTTTGTTACAGAGATAAGAACTAATTAGTTTGCTTCTCCTAAGAATTGCAATCTATCATGTCTATGTGCAACTCTATATGAAAATGAGAAGCGTCTAGCTTTAAAGAAAGTTTTTGAAAAATATACACAATATACTCAGAACTTCCCTAAAGATTTTCAATAGCTGCAGTATTACCAGTGGATATATTGGAAAGCAAAAGGAAATGAAAATAAGCAACCAATAATATTCAGCTTCATTTGAGTAATGCTGATAAATGAAGTGACACAAACAATATGTAGTACCACGGAGTGATCTTACAGAAATAAATTTGATTTGAATACATTAAATTTTAAAATGAAATATAAAAGTATTTTTAAGTAATTTGAAAAAAATTCTATTAAGAACACATGGGTTTTATTTAAGTTTGTTTGCTTCAGTACATTTTGATGTACAAGGACAAATCTTGCTTTTAAAAATGGCTTTTTAGTGCAATTCTTTATTACGCTTCTCTAAATTAAAGAGGCAATGTATGTTCCTGCTCAATAGAAGTTCCAACTGTTTATGTGTAGTTTTGAAGCCCACAGTCTTAATTCTTATGACTCTTTTTCTTTAATAAAGACTATACAGACCTTCAAACAAAGAAAACTTCTAAATAGGGGGTTGTTTTTTTTGGCACTACTTCAAATGTCCTATGCAAAAGAAGACTGATGATTATTCTTTTACAAATCCTATCATTTAAAACAATGGGAATATTTATGGTGCTAAATTGAAGACATCTGTACCAAGCAGCACTATCTAAATTAGGGACTGGATTTTCATCACTCTCTCTGGAAAGTCAGAAACGTGGTCTAATTTAAGTTGAATGTAACAGAGGAACATCCAGAGATTTTGATAATATTCTGGTTCCTACTATTATAGTATACCCAGCAGCCAGATCCATAACTGAGATTGATTTGAGATTATTTATTACCATGGCAACTGAAGTAAATTTGAGTACATCAATGGAGGCATGTATTAATATTAATTTCCATATTCATGATTTTTTAAAAGTGTGCAGGCTCTATAACATTTTAATGTCTCTCTTTCCTTCTCCATCTTTTGTCATTTATTTTAATATCTGGGTCAGTTAACTTATTTATTCTATTTTACTAATTATAATAATTCTTTCACCTACCCCCCAAATATACTGAATCTTTAGATCTCCTAGTTGATCCTTGCTGTGGTGTTTTGTTGTATTTTAAATTGTAACTGGAAAAAAGAGAGAAATTAGAGGTCATAGATATTATTTTCTCCTCTAGTTTTATGATCTTGTAAGGTTTTTTTTTCTCTGTAAGGAAAGAAAAGTCTTGCCAACAAGCCAAGTGAAATTATGAACTTCCTCTTGGGAGAAATTTAGACAGTCTCATTTTGCTTCCTTTAGGGCTATTTTTAAACTCTAGGTGAATCACCATCTCCCAGCAGACATAAGAGAGAGCATCTGCATTCAAGCTATCTGAATCTTAAGTACTTTAACAGTGTTTGGTCAACCATGGAGTATAAAGCAACAACTTTCTTGCAAACTATTTAGGTTGTACATTGCTAATAGGCTAATATGACTGCATTTGGACTGATTTCTGCTTAGCAAAAGTATGGCTTGAAAGATGTATTGAAAACTCCCATGTGCCAATTTGGTAAGAAGGTTGGAAAGACTGATAAAATCTCCTTCAACCATATGTCTAGATTACTGATAACCCACTAGGTACATTCACCTATTAGCAAAAGTCCTGGATCATTTGTCACCTAAAAGACCTCAATTATTTTGACCAATGATTTTTTTAGAAGTTTGAAATGTGGTACAATATGCTAATAATATAAGGTAAATGCACAAAAATACATCTATCCCCTGATCATCTTACTTATTCTTCTCTATGCCTGAGTTCACCCAATTGTCATGGTTATTATAATCACTGGTCAGTGAATAAAGCAGAAGCACCTAGCACATATAATACTTTAAACTAAATTTGTATATCAATGATTGCATGATCTCTATAAATGCCATAAACTAAACAAACCTAGCACATACAACTTTGCAAAGCTATAACCCATAGTTTACCCAACGATTGGGTTCAGTGTTCTAATCTTGTTAAATGGATATATGTATGAACATGTGTATGTATGTGTGTGGAAGTGTGTGTGTGTATTTAATGCTAGCAAGTAGTATTGAACTATTTATTATGAAAACAATAATTATAATGATGTGGGTTTGAGCTTTAAATGTTGTATAAACCCAAGTTGTCAGTTTTATAGTTTATAGCCACCAATAGAAAAATAACTGAATTATGTATCAGTTTAAAGCATCCATTTTGCATTTAGAACTCCATCACAATCTTATAGAAAATAAAAATCAGATACAAAACTTTCAGACATCCTATTCCAGTAAAATCATGTCATTGGTCTCCATGGTTTGTGGCATAACCTTCTATGTGAACTTGATTATGGCCTATTAAAACATGGTTAAAGAAAACATGGTTTAACCTGACATAATATTGGGCCCCCTCAAGGTGCTATTTATGTTAAATTTACTCTAATGTTCTTTTATGAATATGGAACCTGACAAGAACTGATCATTTTGTTCAAGAACAAGAGTAGGAAATTTCCAGTTCCTATAGCTGCAGTATGTTAACTGCGCATGCTCAAGATGGCGGTCTGTGGCTGAGAGGCTCGTCTGGGCATTTCGGTGGTTCAGCTGGTTTTCTGGGGAGGAGGACACCCGCTGCCTCCCCTTGTCCCTGGAGCCATCTCGGGAGCGTCTGGGGGGTGCCACGGGAGCCGTTTGGTGGAATTTGAGCCGACGGCTCGGCATGATTAGATCGAATCTCCCCCCCCGCGGCTTTTCTATCGCGGTTTGTCAACTGAAGCAAGAACAGCGCGGCAGCGGCGGTAGCAGCGGCAGCGACGGCGTTGTTTGCTCTTTGGAGCTCGTCGACGGCGTTGTTTGTTTTTCTTCTGCCTTGCGACATGGCTGCTGTCTGCCCAGCCCTGTGTCCTGTGCCTGGTGGCTGCGAGCCCCAGTGTGCGACCCTGTGGACCCGACACCATCGCTACTAGTCGTCGGCTCTGGACTGCTGGCGGCGAGTGTGGCAAGACCGGGTTCCAATGGGCTGGACCAGCTACGGTCTGACTGTGGCGCTGGGGTTTTTTTTCCCCACCAAACGGGAGCTGATGGCAGCGGAGATGGCCTGGACTTGGTGCTGTGGCTGCCTACAGGCAGTTATATGTAGGTAGCCATGGAGTCCCCAGTGGAGGGCTGTTGGTCGGTCCAATGGCTTCTCCTTCCCTTTCCGGCTCTGACTTGGGTGGTGTGGCTATGGGGGGTGGGTTTTTGAACCACCCCTGGGAGCCCCTACCCCTTTACTTTCTCCCCAGAAGTTCTGGGAGAGTCGGACATACGGAAGGGAGGGGAGCCTGTATATCTAAGAGTTCCAGGGGCATGTTCTCATCCATGGCCTGGACTGAGGGAAGCGGCCTTCCTGGCTGGGGATTATGGGCAGAGTCGGTTGGTGGTGCCCTTCCCCGCGAAAGGATGGCTTGTGGCCCCAGATCTATGGCCGGGATTGGCTCTGGACATTGCACCTTGTTTGGACTCTTGGACTTTTGGACATTCCATCTGTGACCGCCGCCCTTTCACTGTTTTTGCCATCTTGGACTCATTGACACTATTGATGGTGCCGGGTCATCTGCACCACTTCCATGGACCTATACTTCTCTCTCAAGACTGGACTACCTCCCACTGTGGTGAGAGGGCAGTGGGAGGATGTGATTTTTCCCTGCAGTGTGAGTGCAGGGAATTATTCAGGATTTTATACCGCAAGTCACTATGGTGGCAGCACAGTGACTTGTTTATTTGACTCTAACTGTCGGCAGCTGTGAGAGAGTTGCCGATTGCGGACTATTTCCTGATTTTCATTTAGTCCGTCTCTTATTGTATTCCCATCTCTACAATTTTTCCATCCAACCAGCTGCCCCTGTCCTGCCTAAGATGTACATGTTATGCCTGCCTACTCTCCAGCAGACTTATGGGCCCTCCAGACGGTTCCCAGTCTGTGAAATGGCCCTGCATTTTATCAAGAGCTTTCCTTAATGCGGATCTTGGGATCCCGAGAGGTGGCATGCTGCAGTTAACGGGCCAAATTCCAAATTTAGTAGGAAGGGAAACTTTAAAATTTTTAACTAGTCGTCTTAAGGGTTAGAGGAGGAGGTTAATAGGTCTTTTGCAGCCCGGTTGGTGGGGGGTGGAGGTTGGGGGTGGGCTGGGTTGGGGGTCTTCCCAGGGGGTTTCCCAGAGATGGTTGGTGGGGAGCAGGTCGGTTTGCTGCATCCCAGCTGACAGCTCCTGCCTGGGCTTGGACCCCTCTCGGCGCCCAGGCCATAGTCCTCTTTAATCGCTGGGGGGTGGCTGACCGGACATGGCCTATGGGCCAGGGCCTGACCCTAATTATGGCCCCACTGGGGCTCGACCTTGTTTTGTCTGTGAGTGGTGGCAATACAGATGGCCGTCCTCCTCCATGGTCTGATCATATCTCCCACGGCTGGTACTTCCACAACCCCGCTGGGATTGGGCCCGGAGGTGGTTCCTCAGGCTTTATGGACCCTTCCAGGGAGCTGGGGCCTTTCCTCTTCCCTGCCACGGCCTGCCAGGATCTGGTCGACCTTGTTTTTGTCTCGAGTGGTGGCATAGTGACAGAGGGCAGACCTGCTTTTACGTCTTTGCCCGTTCCATGGTCTGATCACTGATCTCCTACGGCTGGTCTTCCAACAAGCCGCCCCCCACCGCTGGGATGAGGAGCCACGTAGGTGGTTCCGCCCCAGGCGCCTATGGATGGACCCGGAGCGGTTCCAGGCTGAGCTGGGGCCTCTTCCCTCTTCCCTGACTCACGGCTCTGCCGAGGATCTGGCGACCGCCTGGCCCGGGCTGCGTCGGAAGCCCTCGACAGGGTTGTCCCCATGCGACCCCTTGCACGCCGTGGATCCCGAATGGCCCTGGTATTCAGAGGAGCTCCGGGAGATGAAATGCCGTCGAAGGGGCTTAGAGAGCAGGTGGAGGGCCACCCGCTCCCAGGCCGATCGAGCCCAGTTAAGAGCCCATATTAGGACTTACCTGGGAGTGATGAGCGGCGAGAATGTCTTATCTCTCCGCTCTCATAGCGTCCGCAGATAACCGCCCAGCCGCCCTGTTCCGGGTCACACGCTCCCTTCTTCGTCCAGAGGAGGGGCGGACCCGTTGCGAGGAAGGGCTGAGAATTTGGGCAATATCTGTCCGGATAAGATCGCTCGGATTCGGAGCGGGTTGTCCTCTGATTTGCAGTGGTTGGAGGAGCGGGATACGGGGAGTCTGGCCATTACGTTCTGGGATGAGTTCGATCCTGTTTCGAGGATGAAGTGGACGGGATTATGCGGCGCCTGAGTTCCACCACATGTTTGTTGGACCCGTGCCCCTCCTGGTTGGCTTATGCCGCCAGGAGGTCACCTGCGCTGGATCCGGGCAGTTGTCACGCTTCCTTGAGAGGGGTGTCTTTCCCTCCGCATTGAAGGAGGCGGTGGTGAGGCCCCTCCTGAAGAAGCCTCCCTGGACCCGACCGTGTTAGACAACTTTCGTCCAGTCTCCAACCTTCGCTCTCCTGGCGAAGGTTGTTGAGAGTGGTGGCCCGGCAATTTCGCTTTTCCTGGAGGAAACGGACTACCTCGATCCGTACCAATGGGGCTTCCGCCTGGTTTCAGCACGGAGACGGCATTGGTTCGCACTGTTGATGATCTCTGGAGGCACGGGACAGGGGTTTTCTCTGTCCTGGTCCTATTAACCTCTCAGCGCTTTCGATACCATCGACCATGGTATCCTTTTGCGACGCCTTGTGGGTTGGGGGTGGGGGCACTGTTCTTGTGGCTCCTCCTACCTCGTGGGCGGTCGCATCGGTGTTGGCAGGGGGCAGAGGTCATCCCCAAGGGCCTCACTTGTGGGGTCCCTCAGGGGTGCGTCCTCTCCCCCTCTTATTTAACATCTACATGAAACGCTGGGTGAGATCATCCGTGGTTTTGGGTGGGTATCATCAATATGCGGATGATACTCAACTGTATATTCCACCCCAAACCAGATCAGTTGATGCCCTCTCCGTGATGACTCCGCTGTCTGGATGCGTTGCGAATCTGGATGGACGGCAACATGCTTCGACTCAACCCGGCCAAGACTGAGTGGTTGTACATACCGGCATCCGTTCCAGCTTAGAATGTCCATCGTTGACCATAGGGGGAGTGGTGTTGCCCCTGTGGACAGGGCGAGGAACCTGGGGGTCCTCCTGGATGCACGGCTCGGTTGGAGGAGCAGGTGGAGCCTCGCCAGGGGCCTTTGCCCAGGTCCGGCTGGTTCGCGCTTCGCCCGTTCCTGGACCGGGATGCCCTCGTACGATCACTCATGCCCTTGTTACCTTGCGACTCGACTATTGCAACGCTCTCTATTTAGGACTGCCCTTGCATACCATCCGGAGACTGCAGCTGGTGCAAAATGCGGCGGCGCGGCGGTGATGGGAGTTTCCCGGTCTCCCATTTTAGCCCCTCCTGCCTGCCTGCATTGGTTGCCGGTTGCTCTCCGGTGAGATTCAAGGTTTTAACTTTAACATACAAAGTCCTACATGACATGGGTCCTTATTATTTAAGGAGAGACTGCTGCCGACATCGAATACTAACCGCCCTGTGCGAAGTCACAGACAGGGACTCCTTGGGGTCCCATCAGCCGGGCAATGCCGGCTGGCGGTCCCCGACGACGTGCCTACTCTGTCATGCGGTCCCTGAACTCTGGAACCAACTTCCCCTGGGGGCCAGCAGCCCCTGACCTCCGCACCTTCCTCCGCCATGACTTGAAGACCTGGTTATTTCACCAAGCAGCCGGGCTGTGACCTATGGGTGGGTGTTTTGATTTTATGACTTTTAATGTTTTGTATTAATTGGGACCATTAATTTAATTCTTTTTAAATATTTATTGTGTTTGTTTTATTGTAAGCAGCGAGTCTTGGAGATGGGCGGCATATAAGTCCCATTAATAAATAATAAATAAATAAATATGTTGCATGCTTAGAAGTGGCAGGAGTTGTAGTCTACATTCCTATTTTTTATGTTCTGTTAAATTCACAGAGAAACTATATTATCTATTCTCAGTTGAATTCACTGGGTGCCAAATTCCGAGTTGGGATTACTTTACTAAGGAAGTTATTTTTTATTTTTATTGTATTTTTCCCTTTGGTATGCAACCTAACTAGAAGAAGTAAGAATAAGATGTCTGGGCGTGCGTCTGTGTACCATTTTTCACTATCCTTCTGTAAGATTCTGCAACTGTGTGTTGGAGTACAACTACCATCACTTCCCAGCCAGAATGCACTTCAATGCGTCTCAAAGGCACCCTGTCGAGGAATGCGGTCCAACAATGCCTGCGTTCTTAACTGCAAAACAGGCTCTTCTGCACGAAAAGAACCTGGGCCCTTCTGTCCGGACGTCTCCCACATGAAATCTGCGGAACGTGCATGGCCGGTGTAAAAACTCAGACCGGGATGTTCCTTCACATCCGAGCGAAATGAAGGAAGCGCCTCATCCACATTCCCGCCCGCACCTTTTTTCTCTCTCTTCCTCTCCCCCGAGTGATTCCCGGGCGACGTCCAGAGACTCTTTCAGCAGCCAGCCAGGCCCGCCCTGCTTCCTCCCCGCCTCCCGCGTGTCATTCACTCTTTGCATTTTGGGCCCTCCCCGCCGGCAGGCCCATATACTCTCTGCCTCGCACTCGCCGAGGCCACAGGAGGAGCGGCGCCCCTCCTCCTCGGCCTCTGCCCGCCTTCTTTGCAGCAGCAGCAGCGCCGGCAGCGCCAGCGCCACCGCCGTCGCTCTCCTTCGTCCAAGCGCGTGGAGACAACCGGGACAGCCGCCGAGCAAGGACCGCGCTGCGCTTCTGTTCTCCCGGAGGAAGGTGGGCGCTCTCGGTCTCTCCACGCGAGACGAACTACCAGGAGAGGCGCCCACTGGAACGTGCGCGACGAAGGACAGAGTTGGCTCCCATGCCGTGAACTTGCGCGGCTCCCAGGAGGCAGGATCCGAGGAAGCGGCGGCTGTAAGTGAGACCCTCGCGCGCCGACCTGTTGCCGCGGGAACAGGTTCGCGCCTAGGCGGCCGTGGGGGAAGAGCCTAAGCCGGCTCGGTGAGCGCCGGTTGTGGGTCTTTGCCGGAGGGTGGTGTGGTGGTGGAAGAAGAGAAGACACTGCCTCGTCTGCAGACTGAGTCTAGTCACAGCTCGCTGTGGCTCACTCAGAAGGAATCGCTGCTGAATTCAGCGCGATTTATTGTATTCCTGAGGAGAGGGGCTGCAGCGGGAGACCTGAAAGCGATTTTGTTTTCGGTCCAGGGGTCCCTTAATGGGTCCCAGAGAGGCGGTTTGGACACCCTGCGAGGAGTTTTAAACGCTGAGGGATCACCGAAACTATTCTGTTAGAAAAAAAAAGTGCGGGGTCAGAAGGTGCAACTCGTAAGCTGGCTTTTGATTTCCTGAACTCGGGTCGACCTTAGCCTCTCTAATGCTTTGCGCTTAGAGGACTGGGTCGGTGCACCTCCAGGCAGGACACATTTGTTCCTTTCCGTCCTACAGGAAGGAGGAGGAGTCAGAGGGTGTGCTGCTTCCTTCCTTCTTTCCCGGGCTGCCTGCCTGTCCCCCTTCCACTTCAAAGCGAAGAGGGGAAGCGGGAGGCAGCCGTTGACGGAAACTTTGTATTCGCTGAAGAGGGGCGCACGTGGTTCGCTGCTCTTCCGCGTACTGCAGAAGGTGCGCGCGAAAAGTAGGGAGAAGTGGGGTCCGAGCTATGCCCGTTCAAAACCTCTAGCTTTAGCCTCCAGCACCATTTGGTCCTCGGAATTTAAAACGAGATGTATTGAAACATGATGGGAAAGACTTCCTTCAAACACACATTTTATTCCCATCTCTTCTAAAATCGAAAAAAAAGGAAGCTTAAGTTTACCAGCTTAAAATAAATCTCGAGGGATGTTTACACCTGTATGAAGTTATGGAATGAAAGAAACCAGTGATATCAGAAGATAGTAATTTTCTTTTCTTTTTAACCGGTGGACTTACTGCTCATTCAACTGTTTCTAGTGAATAGAAACATTAATTATAGCAAAGGAAAAGAGATTGCTGCATACCAAAATTAGCAATAAACAACAGCAGATTCTTACCTAATGATATGTGTGGTATAATATGATAAGCTTATCACTATTTGCTTAGTAACTGAGCCCACCCCTCTTGTAGCTCTTTTGAAGTCTGAGCCATTACACAAAAGAAGTAAAAGATTTGCTTCTCTGGCTGTTTTCTCCTCATAATATTTGGCATATTGCTGCATTGAAAACAGAAAATTATTTAAAAGATACCATGTACATACTGGATTAGCTGCTAAAAATTTTAAGATAATGAAAGCTATAAAATTTACAAGCTTAATGTGCTTACTTAATGTGTGTGCATGTTCTTGAATAATTTTTAGAAGAGCTATCCAATTCAGAATAGTGGAATAACTTTCCAGTAATGTGTTTTTATGTCTCTCTTGAACGAAGAAATAATGGTTGTAGTCAGTTCTTTGATTACTTTCCATTGACTTGACCACACTATCAGTTTGGTTTGGGAACAA